>JALMQS010000083.1:7823142-8120343 GCA_024734495.1 Forficula auricularia | reverse complement strand
TATTATACTTTTCAAAACAAAAAAAATGTTTTTAACAACGGATAATAATTTAAAAATTTAAAGATCATGTTTTGAAACAACGGATAATAATTTAAAAATTTAAAGATCATTCTGAAATTTTGAAGTCGACCTTATATATTTATGAAAATAATCTAAATATTTGAACTTTTAGGGATGCGCCACATCCACAGCATCCATGGACCGCACTTCAATGATATATATATTCCACCCACTGACCCGAATTTTAAAAATATTAAATTTTAAGATAAAATCTTCGTCAAAATATCCAAATATCTATAATATATTGAAGTAAATTTTCATTAAATGATGTTTTACTAATTTTAGAGAGAGAGTTTCAAATATTATCTTGCGAAATATCTATTTTTATATTTGAATTCGAAAGCTTATCATTTCACACCTGAATACATCGAATATATCAGTTCTTATCAAACAGATAATAAGCAAATCGATAGTAATAGACATGAATAGTCATTTCAGAGATAAATGTTGAAGAAGGAGGCGGTTAATTTAATAGATAGGTATCATTCAAAGCTATAAACGCGTAATAAACAGATATTGAGTTAATTTAGAAAGAGCTAGATCGTACTACTCAAGTATTTTATTGTAAACTTCACAGCTTGGTTAAAGTGCTGCATTAATGACTTAAATCTTGGTTTGACTACTGCAATATATTAGGTATATAATATTTCTATACCAATAAGGGAAGTCAATATGTACTCACGAATTGAGCATTACTCGATTATTTTTTGGATTAGTTAAAATCGGTATATCAATTTTATTTATAATTTTTGATTAAAAAAATCGAAGACTTCTGTCTCGTCTGCTCCTCGTGAGTCCTACCTATTAGGTCATTCAATAAGTCCGTAGGATGACACATAGACGGCGTTACTAGAATTTTTTCCATATGATTTTTATTTAGTACTAACCTTCAAACGATACGTGTATAAATTTGACAGCAATCTGACTATTGATTCGTGAGTTATAGCATCTTGTGTGAAGCAACATTTGTTATTGAAAAAAAGTGAATTTCGATTTTAATAAAGCATTGCTTTTTGATGAAAAAAAATACAGTGGAAACCAAACAATGACTTGATAAACATTATCCGAACTATGCTCCATCTAGACAAATGGTAGAGAAGTGGATTGCTGAATTTAAACGTGGTCGTACCAGCACAAGTGATGCAGAGCGCAGTGAACACCCAAAAGAGGCTGTTATTCCAGAAAACATAAAAAAATTCACAAAATGGTTATGAACGATCGCAAATTGAAGGTGCACGAGCTAGCTGACATTGTAAAGATATCAGATGGTAGTGTTTTTACCATTTTACACGAACATTTGTGTATGCGAAAGCTCTGTGCAAAGTTGTTGACGCGTGAACTCACAGTCGACCAAAAACAACAACGAATCGATGCTCCAGAGTGATTGGCGCTGTTAAACCGCAATAAAATGGAATTCTATCTTCGATATGTGACAATGGATGAGACATGGCTTCACTATTACACACCAGAATCCAAATGAAGTCCAATGATGAAGTAATCGCTGAAACTGAGACCTATTTTGACGAGAAAGAGAAATCGTACTATAAAAGTGGTATCGAAAAGTTGGAAAATCGCTATACTCGTTGTATCGCCCTCGAAGGCAACTATGTTGAATAATAAAATCGATTTTTGTCAAAATTTTGTTTTTTTCTTACTTATCCTACGGGCTTATAAAATGACCTGTTAGTAATGTATAATATATTTACTGGACATTTTTTTTTATTTTTGCTTTCATTGTGCTTAAAAGTGTCTGAAACGTTGAGAAAATTCATTTTCAATGATTTATTTTATGTGTCTCTGAGGATTCCAATATCCGAAAGCTTGGTTTTAATACCAAAATATGTGTATCTCCAATGCGGATAACTGATTAGATTTTGTGGTGTCGAGTTTTAAAACATCCGGCTTAAAAATGCAGAAAATATTTTTTTTCAAGTACTTTATTGAGATTTTAAGACGCGATGATAGAAGCATAAATAAACAAACAAGTGTTTTTCTATTTCAAAACTTTTAAATTGATCAAATTATTTATTTTAAAACCCATTGATCATCATCATCATCATAATAATCATCATCATCATTGAATACACAGTCCTAAGACTGGTTTGGCACAACCACCCGTCTCCACTCGGCTCTGTCCCATGCCAGCCAGCTCTTTGACCTCTCTAAATGACACATCCCATATCCCTAATTATTTGGTCGAAATATTCTAATGTCGGCCTTCCCCTTTTCTTTCCCACTTCCCCTTCCAAGATATCGATAAGCAATCCCCCGTGTATCAGTGTGTGCCTCATTATCTGACCTATTCTCTTCCTCAGATTCTTCCACAAAGTTCTTCTTTCTTCGATTTTGTCAAGAACCTCTTCATTTGTAATTCTATCTTTCCATTTGATTATCATCCTTAATCGTTTAATATAAATAATTTATCTCTAGTTAAATTAGAAAATATTTTTCAGTAGTTTATTTTATTTTATTTTTTTATTCCTGGGACCACTCTATCCAGAGAATGTACCGAGTCTTAAAAAAGCTTTCAAATTTTTCTCCAATTTTCTAGTAAAAAAGTTTGTGTATATAGCATGTCTGTATATGCTTCGCCCCACTCCAAAACTAGAGTCGTAAATCAAATTTACTATTAGATTGGAATATTTTCCCCAGATATAATTATTAATAATAAGATCGATTTTTATTTCCATTTTCAACAAATATTATGTGTGATTCTATTAATTGTAATGGAAATAATATTTTCATTAGATAAAAGAATAGAGACAGATTTTTACAGAGCCTATAAAAGTGGTTTTTAGAAAATGCCTTTGGGACTATGTGTATGTTTGCCAGCGTGACCAAAGCCACTGCTGAACACATAATTATGAAATTTTGAATTTATAGGTTTTGCTCATTCATAAGAAAGCTTCGTCAGCTGATTTTTTTTTATTTTTTTGGAATACATTATCTCAAGTCACTTATAGTATTTTTTAAATTTCTAAAAATGTGGCTCTAACGATTTTAATCAAAACATTTTGAGTGAAATCCGATTACAAAACACTTCTATATTATTATTTCATAAAAATGATATTTCCCGAGAAATAATTATGTATTTTGTAGGCTTTGAAGTAAAAAGTTTAATCAAAATAATTTGAGTACCTACTTTATTTTTCATAATACTTTATTTGAAAACATTTTTAGTTTTTTCGAAATTTCCCAAAAATGGCTACATTGTAAATAAGGAAAGAATCCCCATTAAAGAATACTGTTCAGTCGAAGTAACATCTTATTTGTTTAAGGAAATTTTGTAGATAAAAGAAGATCGAATCGCCGAAAAAACAAAACATTTTATAATGAAAATTTGACCTTCTTAGGGACCACCTTGTTCCTCTGGTTACACCAGCAATAAGATTGCAACTTTTTCGGCTTTAACTTTATTTGGTTGCCCACATATCTGACATTTAGCTGAATTAGCTCACATAAATCTGGATATTTGACTATAGATAATTGACTATAGGGAACTACAAGCACAGGGTTTATTTTAAAAATCTTTTTTCTCAAAATATGAAATCAATTAACGAAGAAACAAGGTAGAAAAACATTAAGAATATACAATTAAGATTTAGTCAAGAATCTTTCATCTCGAATGAAAAGAGAAAGAAGCTGGGATTTATATATAGTTCATATATTAATCTTAAACTCATAAATCTAAAAGTTACTTCTTTTCTTCGTTTCTCTTATCTGAGACGGTACAATTATGTGTAACTCAATATTTATTTTGTTTTTCAACTTATGAAATATTAAATTATATATAAATAATCCCTTTTCTCTTTGGCTTCTGTAGCTTTTATCTTGCATGATTCTTATAACCCTTGACTTTTTTCTTATTCATCCCTCGGTTTTTTACCCTTCAACCCAGAAACTTCATTGATCCTTTCTATAGAGCATTTTACCAGAATATTTCGTTCGTAAATAAGATAAATCCTATACTTCTATACAATGTTTACTTCTTGACGGTTTATATAAATGAAAAAAATAAATAAAATTTTTAATACGTCTAGATTGATTATCAGACATTTCGGGAAATGTCGTACCTTTTTAAATAAATATTTTGAAAAAAAAGTATCTACTTATCTATTTGTATTTTATTACGTATAGCTACTTATTAAATTAATCTACGAGATCTGTTCAGAAAATAATGGCACTTTATTTTTTTAAACCTTGTTATTATTAAAAATGTTAATTGAAATCGTAGGGAGTTGGATAAAAAATAAATTACAAACAGATTTTTATTCTTTAATCTGCCTAATCGTCATTTTATTTTTTACTTCTTTAGCGACTCACTATATAACTCACTTGTCTAATGTTGTTGAAACTATGAGAAAAAACATATCAATCAATCTTTCCTCGTTGAAATACATTAATAGTTTGCAATCAAAGTTAAAATCCAAAATCCAAAATTAATTTGACAGATTATTGGCCCTTGTCCTTTCAAAGTACTGCCCCCCTTTTTTCCGGCGATGTTTCCATTTCGTGAAGTAGTCCTAGTTAGCTTCATTTGAAATGGCCTTAAGGGTCTGTGACGAATTTGCTTTAATGTCATCAATAGTCTGAAAACGGCGATTCATTCAAATACTATATTTTGAAATTAGACATACTTAATTGGTTTGTTTAGGAAATCGAAATTGTCATTAAAAAGATAATTTTACTAAGCCTTTGTTTATTAAATTTGCACCTTTTTCTTTCGAGTTCTAATAAAAAAATAAATGATGGCACGAGTGCTTTAAATCGCCCTGTATATATGATACAGGAATTAATTAAATTTTTCACTTTTACTGGATTCTCTTTTTTCTTACTTTCTCTATCAATATTCTGATCTCTTTTCTTCCCTTTGCTGATGCTAGGATCGATCGTTACATTTGCTATTATCACCTGGATATTTGCGCTCTCTTCTTCTATTCTCGTGATAATGTATTCAATCAGGTATGAATAAGAGCGAGAAGCCAACCCTGAAACCTTAATGTTCTTAGAGTGGATGCCAGGTTTTGTAAGGCATCTCTAATGCCGTCGGAATGCCGACGTTCTACATAATCAGTTGGACTTCCCTATCTCTGCTCTCTATCCACTCAACTCAATTGAATTATTTGGTGGAGTGTAACTTGTCTCTAGCTTGTCGAAGACAATGGAATGGTTTATTCACTCTTGAATTTTAAAAGTCATCAAGACACAACTTCTACTTAGACCTTTTCTTTTGTCAGAAATTTTTATACACTGACTAAAATCAGAAATATTTGTGGCTGAGGGGTCAAACTTTTTCGGCAAACGAACAAGTGATGTCGCTAGTATCCATGGACAATATATATTATGTTAAAATAGTGATAAAAATTATGTAAAACAATTAATCAGTTATTTAATAAAAAATAAAAGAATGAAAAAATACAAAAGTAAATTTACACGTACAAATGAACTGGTACTCTACGCGGAGACCAAAACGCGAAACTCGAAACATTACTTGAAGCAAGCGGTCGTCTCCTGGCCTGATTGCTTGCGCGATCCATCCATTTAGGGGACCCGACCCTCATACTCGCTAATCCCGCGATTCCCTGCTCTCTTCAGCAAGCAGAGTGCAAACACCAAGCAGAGTCATCTGCTCGAGCAGGCCTTTCCTCAAGGCCAACGATTCAGGCGAAGAGTTAGGCATCCCGCTGTGATGAGTGCTAGCACTCCAGAAGGCACCTCGCAGCTTGCTGGCTGTTTACTCTATAGGTATCAGGCACTGGTTTTTCTATTCTCGGGCGTAATTTCATTTCAGTGGACCTGCAGTTTTTAATCTATACTAATTTATAAAGCTGGAGAGTTTGTATGTTAGTTGGTTGGATTAAAAGAGCTAATTTCAGGAAATACTAATTCGATTTGAAACATTATTTTAGGCCGTTTATTAAAGAAGGTTCTAGGCTATATATAATTTGATGCTACGACACTGTGGTTCCCCTAAAACCTAGTTCTTTGGTAACCAAGACCATTGTTTTTGTTTACTCAAATTCTTCCTTTTTTTTGGCTTTCTCGGATTCAACCATTAGCCGTTTTAGGATACTATATATTATTCTTCACTTTTAGATGAAATTACATAAAAATTAAAAAATTAAATTTATTTTCAAAAAGCAATTAAAATCGAATAATCAAATAATGGATCAAATAATTTTTTACTTTATTATGTAAACACAATTCGCTCATTCAAAATTTGGTTTTTTTCCTTAATATAGTGGGGTAAAGAGTGTCAGAGGCGGGATCTTTATTTTTGGCTCCTTTTTATAAAATTTATCGATAAACACAGAATTTTTCGTTATTTTTACTTTACCATACAGGGGTATGGTCAACTATTGTAATCGTGCATTAAAAAGTGTTGTTTTTGCTTCTTTTTTTTCGAAATATCTCAAAAATGGCTGAAACTATTTTGATTAAAAAATTGGGCTAAACCACGGCATTTCGGTCTACAAAAAATCCCTAATAAGTGAACATCGAAAAAATTATATTTTTCGAGATAATAACTGTTTTATCAAAATGTCCTTTAGTCTGTTAGTCTGTGCTAATTTTTAACCCCCATCCACCCTCCCCCTTAATTTTGGGTTGATATACACCAAAATCTAATCAGGTCTTAATTTCAATGCACCAAAACTACGTATGAAATTTGGTTTTGATATTTACACTAGTTTTTGAGATAACTCGTCCACAAAAATTTGGTAACGCACAGAATAACAGAATACTAACCTAACGGACTAACAGACATTTTGACAAAACAATTATTATCTCGAAAAATATAATACCTATTTGGGATTTTTTGTAGAACAAAATGCCATGGTTTCGCTCAATTTTTTTAATCAAAATTGTTTCATCCGTTTTTGAGATATTTTGAAAAAAGAAGCAAAAAAACCACTTTTTTCATACACGATTACCATACTTGACCATACCCTGTATGGTAAAGTAAAAAAATAGTCGATAGAGAATAAATAAACAAAAACAATAAAAAAATCAAAAACAAAATATCCAACAATAAATTAGGTATAAATAATTAAATAAAAAATAAGTAAATTAAAAAAAGTTCAGTGTCAAAAAATAAATTGTCATCGTCATGTTCATCAGGTGAGAATAAATTTTGAAATTCAGATATCGTTGAATCAAAATGAAACCGGAAACACCATCACCATTATCATTAAGTGGGAGATAAATTTAACCTAATTTATCGAGCGGAGAATTTACCACTGCTCGAAGCCTTAACAAACTTAGTAAATTGGATTGTATCTAACTTTCTGAGATTTGGCTCGTGATTCCGGCTACTTTCCTTCTACTCTGTTCTTTTCACGATGGAGGGGCCAGCCCATACAGGCCTTTAGGGAATGCACCTTCTGGTGTATCTCCTTCTCACATCAATATCATTAAAAAAAAAAAAAAAAAAATCACAACGAGTTTCGCCTTTGAAAAGGCTCGAAAACGTCGCCAGGAAAAAAGTTTGCAAGCGAAACACCGCAGGAAAAACGCGCTCGCTTGGAGAAGTAAAATGAACCTCGTAAGATTAAAAAAGCGAATGAAACCGAGGATCAAAAGAAAATTCGATTTAAAAAACATGCAATCGCAATTCAAACTGAAGAAGAAAAGTTGAAGCTCGATCATTAGGGTGGATGTAAAGGATTTGCAAAAATGTAATTTATAGTCAACTTTTGAGAAATTAAATAAATTTTTTTTTTTTTCAATTTGCAAAAATAATGACTAGATATATATTTCGCCCTTTTAATTACGTTTGACTATTAATACATTTCATTTGTTTAATATTATTTATTAAATTCTTTTTGAATGACTTTTTTATGGAAATAGTCCCACGGGTTGGATAAAAAGGCGATCTTCACAAGACTAAAAGTTCTTTAAAGAAGCTTATGAATTGAATAGAAAAACGTTTTATCCACTAAAAACTAGATAAACAATGTTTTTATGTTTTTTAATTAAAATTTTATAATGAATAAACGAATTTATTGTATCATTAAAAGTAATATTTTAAAGAATCCTGGCTCTTTAGAAATAAATTTAATTAATAACATTAAGAGGTCGTTCATAAATTACGTCACACAGTAAGGGGAGAGGGGGCATCTCATATTTGGGACAAAATGTGAGAGGGAGGCCCGGGGGTCTTAAAAATTGTGACGTCACAAAAGTCAAATTAAAATTTTTTAAAAATTTTCAAATATATTTTTTAGATTTCAAGTTATTATTTTTTCAACCTGAAATATGTTAGTAAAATAAATCTAGACAAAAATTGTAAGCAATCATTTTTTAGCAAAAACACTTATTATTAAATTATAGAGTATAAACGTGATAGTATGACGTCATAATACATGGGGGCTCAATGAAAATGTGACAGAATGTGACACGGGTGAAGGGATGGTCTAAAAATCTTGAAATTCAGGTGACGTAATTTATGGGCGGACCCTAATACCTATCGTTTGTTATAAGATTATAACATATAAAGTAAATTAAAAATTATAAACTATTATTTAGAAATTGTCAATACATCAATTCAGTGATTACTAGGTACTGTTGTGTAACTGCGTTTTTTATTCTATAACAGAAATTCTATAAGTCTTTTCTAAAAAATAACAAGGTAGATATTGAACTAAAAACTAAAAGACTAAATTTATTGTATGAATATTAACTATTTCTCTATGATTGGTATTTTAGACAAATCTATCAAAACATTTTATTAAAAATCACATAATTTTCACAATTAAATATATATATTTATTAAAAAAATAAATAAACGCATATAAAAATATAAAATACGACGTTTTGATCACTATATCTCTAATCGATTTCAAGTAGGTATGAGCAAACTTTTAAAGAATTTGGTTTCGGTTCTAGGTGAAACAGTTTAAATAAGAGGTGATTAAACCTCTAGGTAGGTTTAACTTAGCTAGTATTTTAATGAACTCTTAAGTATGGGATACCTGCAGGGCCTCCGCAAGCACGCGAGCGACACGTACATGTGGCGGAAAAATGCCTATTCATCTCTGTAACGTTCAAAACTTAAATTGATTAAAAAAATTTAAGGTCTATGCTACAAGAAAGGTTATCTGGGCTAGCAATTTTGTCTATAGAACATGAACATTTAGATATGATTAATATAGACAATAATATCCTAAAAGAATTTGCTGCGATAAAAAGTCGAAAAGTTCATTTTCTGTAATTTTTCATATCACATCCTTGTCCTATTGTAAATTTATTGTGTTAGTTGTTTATTTCATTATTGAATTCCTTGTTTTGATTGAAAAAATGCTTGGGTGTAGCTTACCTCAACGATAAACCGTGAACAGGGGATAGGCCAGTTTTTTAATAAAAGCCTCATAGTTTTCGAATTATACTTAGACTTTTTTTTGAAAATTGTGAAAATCTAACCTCTCCTAAATAATGAGATGCTGTCATTACAAATTTTCATATTTTATAATTCTAATTTTTGTTACCCAATCCTGAATAACCCTGCTATTGATCACAATTCAAAATAAAACCAAGAGTACTATACTTTTGGAAAAAAAATATATTTTGCCGGATTCATGTGGTAAAAAAAATTTCATCAACTAACTTTGACTATGACTATCATATTGTAAAAAATAGACCTCTTAACCTCCCAGGTAGCACAAGAATAATCTATAAATATTCTGATAAATCTTCTCTGGACATTGGAATATCCTGTGAATAATCTTTCCATAGATATTCTGGGAATTTTCTTAGAACTAAAATATTCGTGTAGGACATTAAATTCTCTATCCCGGAATATTTCTAGTTGCGCATTCTTGAAATATTCGGAAAAGAATATTCTCAGAAGATTAACGCATATACAAATATTCTGTGGATCTCCTGGAGATAATTGGAATATATATGTTCTTTCAATAACTTCTTAGAATATTCTGGGGATATTGTGTGTTACCTGGGCTAGCATGGCAAGTTATTTTAAAAAATAATATTTCAAAAAGGTACAATAAATAATACTTCTTTCTTTAGAATTATCTAGTTTAAAAACATTTTTTGATAGTGGTTATTTATATAAAATGTTAATCAATTATGTCACATCTAGAATGAATTAATCTTTGGCTATTATAGCCATTGTTGCATTAATAGCTATTAATAATTTTTTGGCTAAAGTAGCGAATATACCCAGTGATGCCACGTGACAAATGAGAATTAAATTTTTGTCGTTTGGCTCCCAAATTTTCACTTTTTAACTTTTCACTGGTTCGGTTTGATTAAATAAATAAAATGGTAGTATCCGAGGCCAAAAAATAGAGTGTTAGTTTAAAGCTTCTGAAGAGATGAACTTTAAGCCTCCTCCCTCTCCTACTTTTATATTGATAACAAATAATGATAGAAAAATAATGATTTGAAAAAGTTTTAAAATATTAAGAATATTTTTTCATGGGATCCGTAAGATTTCCAATTTCCTCAAAGTTCATAAAAGTTGTCAAGTCTTTAAAGTTTTACTAATCGATGTTGGTAAATATTAGTTCTTGCTTCTTTGCTAAACTTCAAATAGATATGGTCTTCTTAATTTAACTTAGGCAGATATTCTGGCTATAGCCAATTGGTTAAGATAAAGAAATTATTTACGGAAAGTTAAAATATACGATAGAGTAAGATACTTCAACTCTTTAATTTTATTTACCACTTGAACTATCAATGAATAACACTCTAAAAAGTCGAGATAGAATGGTATATATACTAAACTTAAAAAAAAAAAATATTTATTCAAATGAAAACTAAATGTTTTAGGTCTTTCTTCGAATCTATTTTTGGTTTATTAAATATTTGGTCTACTTTTTAAACAGTATACAACCTTTGTTTTTATTTCAAATAAATAAATTTAAAAGAATGCGTTTTTTGATTGAAACGATTCATTAAATTTTCGATCGATTTTTTTAACATCCTGAATGTCCTCCCCCTACACACACACACACACACACACACACATTTAAGATATAATTAGAAAACGTTCTGATGGCCTTTCAATCGTTTTTTATCCCATCCTCTAATTATATTCTAGTTCTAGCTTGGACAAAATCCCTTTATCTACGCTCGGGTGAAACTGTAAGGGAAGAGCCATTGACATATCTAGATCAGAAATGTCATTTTAATTTTAAGCCCTTAAGAAAAAGAGAAGAAACGTCAGTTTTTTAAAGAGTGAAAATGACATACTAATAGGGAAGGGGGGATTTGAGTGATAATCTCCCCTCTATGGGATAAAAACGCTAATATTATACATGATAATTAACGGGTATTATGACTCCCCTAATAGAAGTAAACATAATTTGAAACTAAGTTGTGTATCAAATGGAGATTGCGTCTAGGCCCGTAATTTGGAGAATTTTCGAAAACACTGAATTTTAATATCTCGAGGGTCGAACTATTAAGCCCGACAAGCGTGTTAGTATTCGGGTTCAACTCCTCTAATATGCAATGTAAAAATATTCTACTAAAATCTTAGATTTTTGACCTTAATTAAATTCTTTCTTGATATATTTGATTTTCACCGTGAGTTGTACGATATTAAAAATAAAAATTCATCTAATTTTAAAAAAATATACTTTGAGTAAATTATTTTAAATTTTAATGTTTGAATATGGCAGGGAGGTGTAACGTATTAGTGTAAATGGTGTATGAGTAAGAACCTCAATTGGAGTGTTCGAAAAAAAGCACAAGCTTAGAACTCATAAATTTAGGAGGAATTCAAATAATGTAATTGAATATTTCATGAAAAGAACAAAATGGGGAAAGCCCAGAAAGCTATGATTGCAATTTAGCAAGTAACAATGCATTTCTTTAAATCGGTTATACCGTAGGTAGTAAACTCAATACATACATACAAATATAAAAGCTGAAAAGTTTTATTTTTTCTTGATCCTTAAATTTTAATTTTGAATAAATATTATAATTAAATATATATAGAATAAATTAGACTTACCTTCTTTTATGGTATATTTATTTGTTAATAGCTTGCACCCCACCTAACCTTTTCTTAAATTCTTATGCCCACTAAGTAAAATATACATTTATACATAATTAATTATTTATCGAAGCGTATTGAGTTACAAAAACAAAATTTTGTTGATTAGTATTTTGTATGATTCTAGATACGTTAAAGTGTATTTTATATCTTGCTGTAGCTACTTACCTACTCTCAAATTTTGTTAACTTTTATTTTTTCAAATATGGATAAGTAATTTTGTAGATTTTTAGCTTTATGTTTATACCTAAAATAAATTTGTAACCAAAAATATTATATATTTGTTAAAATTAATTTAAGGTAAATTGGAGTAATCGTAATAGACTAAAAAATGTATTATTTAAGTATATGACACATTTACCCCTCGACAAAATAACATATTTTTTCCATTTGACAAAGTAGCTGCTCTCATTTTCGAATTTCCCCCCTAACAATCAAAATTCCTCACTGTGGGGCGTGGGCCCCACTTTGGGGCACATTGATTTGGAGAGAAATTATTATTTTTTTTTTTTCAAAAACTCCATCATGTAGAATTCCTATATTATCTGGAACTGATCTCCATATTCACTGTTTTTCACTTGAAGTGAGCTGAAAGTAAAAAGAAATAAATCAATTTAAATGTATCTTTTATAATATGATTAATTAAACGGCAATTAAAGTTATGTTTTTAAAAAATTAATGGAAATTGAAACTTTAATACTGAAATTATTTAATTTTACTAAACTGTGAAATGAATATTTAATTAAGGGTTGGTTAGAATAATGAAAATTAAAAAAATAATGGCCAAAATCTCACCTGGAAGGGGCGTGGGTACGAGCCTAATCCCTGGCGAGGGCTCACTGGCCTTTCTTTCTCAACAGCGCCGTTTTCCACTTCCAGGGACTCATACGTATAATTTTTATATGTTAATTCATTAATAATTTAATTATAGAGCTAAAGAGAGCGGTTTCCGCCATTTTATTGCCCATTCCGAACCGCCAGAGAGCTCTGTAACTCGTATACGCTAAAATACATTGGCTTCTTATGGAGCCTTCCACTCAATATTACTCTATGACCTGCTATGACCTGCACAATCACGGGCTGGCCTGCTCGTGGTGACTGGACCTTGAACCCTGCAACAATTCATTATAGTTATTCTACAAATCACTAATAGTGAAAAGGGAAATCTTATAAGTATCTAATTGATAAATTTATTCCGTTTCAATCCAACAAGTCTGAGCTTGTTTGCGAACCTTTCTTTCCCTGATCAAATTAAATCCATTCTAATATAAATATTAGATACTCGCTTTATATGGCAAACGCCTACTAGAATAGCAGATTGAAAATGGACATCAATTCAAGAACCACGAATAAGGAGCTTCCATTTTTTGAATAAAAATCTAATAAAAGAAAATAGAATTTATATTATATTAAATTAAATTAGAGAATCCAGGTAGATTTGTCTGTCTATATGCAGTTTTTTCTTTATTCTTTAATTTAATTTGTAAATTAAACTCGTTTTAATTGCGCACTTATGGTTTACGAAAACAATAATCTTTCGAGCTTTGGGTGACTTGATAGATGGAAAGGTGTTTGAATATAATTTATATACATTACAATCCATTTCAATCCACTATGTCTTGATGTTGAAAGCGGTTTTTTAAAATAGCTTCAATGTGTCATAAATAAATTGGCCAAGGTAAATTCCACGTTTTTTTAATGAATTTTTCAAAAATTTTCTTTGGAAGACCTCTCTGAAGGGTTCTTTTTACATGTTTTATACATTTTTACACTTCTTTACACTTTGTTAAGGGGTAACCTGTTTTTCAAACTAATGTGCATAAAAAAATAAACATTTTTTAACAAACTTATTTTCCATAGTCTAAAACAATTGTCACTCTCCATATCGCAGGTGCTGATGAATGTTCGAAATAATGAACTGAAACATTATATATGATACATTACTAATAATTATATGTATTAAACCTAATAATTGACCTTTTAATATCTAAGCCAAAAATTTATTCCCAACTTAGAGACACAAGTCAATGAACTTACTAACTTTTCTTTCATCTAAACATACCTATATCAACAAACGCCAACCTGATATTCTCACTTAACAATAGCTTAAGAGAAAGTGTCCTTTTAAAATAATTTAAACATTCTTTCTCTCTGTTCAATAAACACATATATAACCTGTTATTCAATAAGTTGAATTAGTTACTTTCTCTACTAGATGGGTTGATAGCCCGAAATATATATATTGAAAAAGGAAAAAAATTTTATATCTTTTAATTTTTTAATTTTAATGTGAAATAAGTGACCTAGTATCCTTAACTCATAGTAAATCAATATTAAATATAATATTTATTTACTCTTATCTTTATTAAAGATGTTTCACCTTGCACCAACACCACAATCTCTACTAATTATGTATTAAACCTTATAATATATAGAGGAGGATCCAAAATAAAACATTTGGCAAATTGTTGTGGAAGACATTTTAAGCAACATTTATATTATATGAACACGAGCTGTTACGGGCGTGCTGAAGCTACGTCCTTGCCGGTTGCCCCTCAGGGTGAGTGACCTTGGCGGGCGGCGTCTCTGGATGGGATTATTACGTGTCCAAAATTGATTACCTCACAAAAATACTCTCGGCTTAGTATAAATTGTATTTAAAATGTTATTTTGAATTATGAAAATTGATCATGGAAAAAAGAACAAACATCAAGAAATATTCCTAATTAATTTGGCTTATAAAATTTCAATTTTTTTGCCCCCTCCCTCATTTTGTGTATATAGGAGGAGGATTTCAAAAAAATCCTAAAATAACTTTTTATACATTTGTATGTGGAATTGTATTAAGCAGAAAGCAAGTACAAAAATATCTTACCCTACTTAATAGACTGTCTAATCAAATATCAATACATTTTGCATATTTTTACCATCCATTGAGGTTTAGATGTCGAATTTTTCACAATCCTTAGATTAGTTTTTAGATATTTGTATGTAAAATTTTTCTGAAATAAAATTCAATTAGAAATTTTATTTCATTCATTTTGAAAATTAATAACCATAAATTTCAAATTTTTTTATTCAAAAATTTGACATGAATATTCAAATTACTTAATTTTATTCGACTATCTTAATCCGATCCTGAGATATCAATTTTTATTGAACAATCTCAAATATAAAAACGTCTCTTTTTTATTTAGTTACTATATGGTCTATAGTCTATGTTCTATGGTTACAAAAAAAATTCCATTCGAAATTACAAATCTTTTATATTTTCATAGTTCTTATTTCTACAAGATAAGTTGATGAAATTAAATAAATAAAGTTTTAAAAATAAAATAAATATTAAGTATTAAGTAATGAAATAAAAATTCAGATTATTGATAAAATTTTTAAATCTTTCACTCACGAAATGAATTTATTTTTATATTTAAGTTTATTCATTTCTATTTATAGTTGACTACTCGTAGATATAGATAGAAAAAGTTAGATTTTAATTTAGAGCTAAATTGAATATAAAAATCATCAAAAGAAATAACATGTGATAATTAAGACTAAGATTTTGTTATTATTAAATTGCTTGCCATTCAGCTAATCGAAGGGGACTGGGTTTATCGAGACCGTAAGAGTTGTCGTATTCTACAGTGGAGACTCGAGTTCAAGTCGAGGGGACTTTATTTACAAATTTAGCTTACTATCGTAATCTGACTCTTACGCCTTTGTACAGAAATACACCCACCAAGCACACACCCACATGCATACACAAAACTATATTGCTTCCGGTCAAAATTAACAAGTAAGCGAAGGACATTAAATTAAATAAGCTGATGTGGCCATATACATGACTTTATCATACACCTGGGCCTTCTCTTATATTTCATATTTTCAATTTTGGGCCCATTAGCAATTAATAATATCTCTTTTTAATTATGAGACTATTTTATTAGAAATTTCAGCTTTCTTCGATTTTTGTTTGAAAATATTTTTAAGTTGGCCCCCCCCCCCCCCCCTTCTGGTCACTATCAATTTCATAAGGTCTTATAGGGTGCAAATATGCGAAATTTCGTACAAATAGAGGACTTATATTGTTAGCTCTATTTTTTGAACTCCCCATCCCCAATTTTGATCCCCGATAAAAATAATAACTCTCTTTTTTATCATTTTATATTATATTTCATTTGTTCATCGTATTAAAATCTTATAATTTTATAACTCGGAAAAGCAATATCTACGCTCCTAACATTAAGTACTATAATTGAATAAAAAACAGGCCTGGATTGCGTTCGCTACCCGAAATACATCTTTTGGAAATTAAAAATTTGTTAATCGATTTAATTGTTAACTAGGGAGTTCGCTATTCAATGTTCCACTGTATAGGATTGCCTATAGGGTATATAAATGATACGTCTCTGAGACATTACGGTTGCATAACTTCAGGGCGAAAGTATCTAATCAAAAATTCTATACATTGATTAAAGGTTTATTGTAAAATTACTCATAAATAATGCATGAATCACCATACACACAAATTTGAAAATATTCCAAATAACTAGTTAAAAATATATATCTATATACTTTTAGTGTTTCTGTCGCTTAAAACTAATAAAGCTAAAATCTTAATATGCTACAATACTACATACATTCATTCTCATTAAGAGCTAAATAAATAATAAATTATTATTTTTTATATACCAATCTTAATCTCATATTACTATTTTCTAAAATATTTATTATTTCACTAATCTTCTTGATGTTTCATCATTAAGATTTAAAACAAAAATTCTGATTATTTCATGCACGATTACAATACTTGACCACATAAAGTAATTATTACCTATGCTGTTCCATTTTTGTTTTTATGTTAGTAGATATCAAAATAGTATATTATTAACTATTTTTTTTTATTAATAAAATCGCTAGAATTAGCAAATATATTTTATCTGCTGACATTTTTTTTCTTCAAATGAGCTAAGCCAAAAGCTTGACACCCCTGATTTAGAGCTTTTTTTTTCTCTTATTTTCAAAATATCTGATTAAACTTTTTTTTGATAAAAAAAATGAGCGAAGGAGACAATAAAAGAGTGTGTCTTCTTGCTGGAATTATAAATTTTATTTATTTATAAGGAGACTATAGTTTCGAGTATTATGTCTTCTATCAGTCTATTACAATGGATTCACAGAAATTAATTTATAGTCTCCTTATAAATAAATAAAATTTATAATTCCAGCAGAAGACACAATATATTATAAAATTCTGCTACTGCCACAAAATCGAAGGCAAAATGAGCGAATTTACGGCGTTACGGTCTTCATTAAAACTTCGTATAGGGAACATTTATATTTTTAAAGATATTACTGATTTTGTCAAAATGTCTGTTATTGATTGTGTGGTTGGTTAGTGTATATTTTTAACCAGTGGTGGTGGTCATAACACATGTAGAATTGTATTTGATTTTGTTTATTTGTGATGGGGTTTATTAAAATTAGATGATTATTTTTTTATTTTATTTATTAAATATTTATTTAATAGTTTATTCCTCTAAAATGTTCTTAATTAAAGAGGAAAAGTTAACTGAAAATCATTTGACACACCCACTAGTTTTTTAAAAACAATTTCAATTTCCATTGGGCATTTCTTGAATACGTTTTTATTTTATCTGGAATTATTTTCCTTTCTGATATCTAATCAAGTAACGGATTCTTTTCTCTTTGCTCTTTTTTGTACTTTAAATGCATTTATTTCATTCCGAGTCTAGCAGCCAGAGAGGCAAGTGCCTAATAGTTGTCTTTTCTCTGTGTCGCGGTTTGTACATTTTTGTTGACTACTGTATTGGAGAGAATTGTTCAGACCTTTCTGTTCAGAGACCAGGTTTAATGAAGTCCAATTGAATATTCTCTCTGCAAAAAGCCATTTCTAGAATAATAGAAATTAAGAAATTAATCTCTAATAGTCTGAAAAAGGGTTTAACTTGTATTTGGCCTCCTTGGAATACACCTTAGTTCTAAAGAAAGAGAAATGATTATATCCACGCTCTTTGTAGTTATTTTCACCAATTAGATTCTAATGAAAGTATTGCTCACCAGCACATTAAATATTTAATAAATAAAAAAGTGAACTTTTTTCAAGATTCAGTACACTAGAGCTGCCCTAATAATTATTAATAAACTTAAATATAAATGCAATTGGATGTTGATGAAGGCAGTCCATGGTGGTTGTAAAAAATAAGACTATAATGGTTTTATTATTTTACATTTATTAGTTAAACCGACGTTTCGGAGATTTATTCTTAATTGCTTTTTTCTATTCGAGATGAAAATTTTTTATGTTTTCTTGGCATTGTCAAAGGAGACAGGAAGTAATTATGATTTGAACTACTTTCATTGACTTTTCGTTACCCTGAAGAAGGAGAGAATAAATCTCCGAAACGTCGGTTTAACGAATAAATGTAAAATAATAAAACCATTATAGTCTTATTTTTTACAACCACCGCGGACTGCCTTCATCAACATCCAAATGCATATTTATACCAGTCCGTCTCTAAAAGAAAAACGCTATCAATTAAATATAAATTGTTCATCTATGGATATAGTATAATATCCTCTTAAAATCTCAAAAGAATAATTTAAAAAATATTTTCTGCCTTTTTAATAAGATATTCTCAAATCTAATCAGTACGTATGTATTGATACAAACGAACTTTTTGACTTTCTGTTCTTGGGCTATAGTGGGTAAGTATCGGAATTCAGACACATAAAGAGAAAAAAATCATATAGCAATAGCAAGGTTTCTCAGCTTTTCCTTGCAAAAACCAATGTAAACCTTTGAAAAAATGAAAATGTTAAAACTCTGTAAAGAAAAAAAAATGTAATTATAAAAAATAACCCCGAATGCCAGGCCGGCAATGTAGGTTAGATCAAGTATATTAACACAAGGTCCTAAAATGTTAGGGGACCTAATAAAAAAAATCATATGTATATAAATTTGCTGAATAAACTATCATTTAAAAACAAAAAAAAGAGAAAAAAATCATAGTTGAAAAATATTTTTCTCCGCGTTTCAGACATTTTAAAGCACAATGAGCAAATATTTATTTATATGCGTGATTTAATACACATTATGCCTTCTAATTTGCATTATGCCTTCTAAGAGCGCGTCAGTCAGTTTTCAACTATGAAAATAATTGAAACATCACCAGAAGAAGTGGAAGTGAATATACATATTTTATCCGCTCTGTTTAAATATCAATTGATAAAAAATCTAATGTTAAATTTGAAAAAAATAACGAAATATTATATGATACTTTCATCGATAAATTTTTCAAAAAGAAGCTAGAATAAAATAAAATTCAAAAAATGAAAGTCTATTTTTTGGACAGCATCCCCTTTTTTAAAAGTCCCCCCCCCCCTCCTCTACTGATAGGTATATGTTTTTCCAAATATTTTAACAATAATATTAATTCGGTATTTTATTGAAAGTAGCATTAAAAAAATCTTCTTAAATTTAACTTTACATCAATTAAGATATAGGTATATATTAGTTACGGAACCCTCGGTATGCGAGCCTAACTCGCATTTGTCGTGGCTATTTTTATTGGCTCACGTTCTATTAATTAAAACATCACTTTAAGAAAATGAAAATTTCTTAATTGCCTGGCCAAGTCCAAGGGAATACATATTCCAAATGCCAGAAGAGCACGTAAAACTTTGATTCGAAAATTCAATTAATTTCCCATCTGTGTTCTGAACCGAATAATAACCTTCAAAAGCGTAATGGTTTTCTTTTTTTCCTCGAAAATAGCCCTATTGATTTTCGACAAAACTTATGATTTTCATAAACTTTTTTTAACTACTATCTGACATGTGACTAGACGTTAAATTTGACAGATAATGACTAAAGAAAAACAGCTCCCGGGTAGAGACATACGTATCGTACATGGCGAAAGAGCTAGCTCCCTAATTTACTAGTTATAAAATAAATAAATAAATGCAATTAATTATATCATTTTTTTTATCTTAAGAATCTTTTATATTTGCTCTTAATTTTTCATGTCATTTCGATTAGTTTTAGTGTATATAAAAACTTTTGATTAATTCGTTTATGAACTTATAGATTATGTCATTAAGAGCTTTTCATTCGACGATCTATTTAAAGACTATCCCGGTCATTTTTTAACTTTTTTTAAATTTAATTTTCTATCAAAAAAAATTCACAGAATTATTGATTTAAATTTAAGATTGTAGGTACTTTATTAATTTCGGTTGGCAAAAAACCATAACTTTTCATCAGTCGAAATTGGAAGCACTCGGAACTATTTTAGACGGTCAGTTCAGTTTTAATATTAATTGATATATATAATTACACACTAAATATACACGGGTCACATTTGAAGAAAACAATTGTCTGGCCGCATATAAAATATTCTAATTCTATTAACATTTGATAATATGCAAAAATGTCATAGCTTGATAATTGTTGAGTTCTTTTCTTCAGGATTGTTTTTAAATCATTTAGCACTTAAAAAATTTTAATTACTGAAATAATAAATATTTTAGAAAATGAAAATACGAGCTGAAGAATAATTTTTAAAACTTAATTATTTTTTCATCTGATATATATATGTAGTTGAACTTATAATTTTGCTTTTAGTAAACTTTATTCTTGAAAAAACTTCACGTATAGGTAAATTCATATTTCGAAAAAGGGAATAAATATTGTGAAGCCAGGAATATTTGTTTCTGGGTAAATAATTTGTATAAAATTCTAATAAAGAGACATTAGTAAATTTTCCTTTCAATTCAATGTCTGATTGCAGTTTCATATACATTCAATCATTAGAGAGTTTACGTATTGAAGGAGACAATAAGAGTGTGTCTTCTGCTGGAATTATAAATTTTATTTATTTATAACGAGACTATAGTTTCGAGGGCTTTGCCCTATTCATCAGTCTATTACAATGTATTCACGGGAATTAAAAATGAAATAAATTAATTCCCGTGAATACATTGTAATAGACTGATGAAGAGAGCAAAGCCCTCGAAACTATAGTAAATAAAATTTATAATTCCAGCAGAAGACACACTCTTTTATTGTCTCCTTCAATATATAAAAATTCTGCTACTCTCGGTAAAAACTTTCAATTTAAGAGAGTTTACGGATAAAATATTGATATCTAATAAAAATAGTGTCAAAATATATTTTTACTTTTCTTTTATTAAATAATATATGCCAAAATTGGGATTAATTTTTCTGAAATCTTGATATGTTTTTTTACATTCAAAACTGAAAATATTCCTTTTATTCTTCGAAAACATTTGCGAGATTTTCCAATTTCTTTTTATTTTAGAAAAAAAAAAATATCTGGTCAAATTGTATCAGATATTTTTTCAAGTTCATAAAAATCTCAATGTTTTAATTAAGTTTATAATTTTATATTGGGCCGCATTCATTACAGTGCTGGGCCGCGATTTGGATAGGCCTGGTTTACACAGTCACATCGATAATCACATTATATTGCATTAAATGCTCCGCATTTATCTTCCTGACTGTAAAAATTTTTGCAAGTATAAATTGGTAATGAGAAAAATAAGAAAATAATAGAAATGTTTTAAAAAAGTTTCTTTTTCGATTCTGCTTTATTAAAAAAATAGTGGTACAAATGAAACACTTGTAAAATATATTTTACAGTATTCTAACTTTATATCTTTTGTCTCTGATTCAGTTCATGAAAAACCTGTGAATAATGCCTTATCGCATTAGCTCTAGCTTTATTTAGTAAAAAAGAAGTAAATTGAACAAAGACTCTCTTCCAAAGTTAAAATCTCATATAATTAAAAAAAAAAAGAAAAAAACCTACCACGGCTCTCTTTTATATAGTTTTATGGAAGAGGAACAGGGGATCACTCTTTTTCTTTAAGGATGAACAATTCTGAATAATCATTATGAATTCAGTTATGAAGCTGTTATATTCAAACAGTGCCAAGATTGTATTTTCATTAGGTTATGACCAATACTGAAACTAAACAAGCAGATCTGTTAAGTACATTAATTTTAAGTGAAAATTGAAATATCTGATTTATAGCTTCATCTTAATTTTAAATATTATTTATTTATTTATTTATAAAATGTAATATACATAGGTCAATGTAGACCCTTATTGTGAACATTCTAGAAAGAAAAAACAAACAAATATAGAAAATCAGAATATACAAAAATATAAAATATATACAACACAGATGAAGACGAAGACACATATTCGGTGATTCCAGACCAGAAACGGGCAGCAGTAGATGGTTGTCTTAGGGCAGTGGGCGCTGAATTCCATAGTCGTGAGGGGCCGTAATGTCTTGAGGGCAGTCTAGTGTCGCGAACATACCAGAGGTCTTGATATAGATCAGTGTTTCTCAATCTGTGTTCCGCGGAACCCCAGGGTCCAGAAAGGGAGTTTTTTTTTTAATGATATTGATGTGAAAAGGAGATACACCAGAAGGTCCATCCCCTAAAGGCCTGTATGGGCTGGCCCCTCCATCGTGAAAAGAACAGAGTAGAAGGAAAAGTAGCCGGGATCACGAGCCAATCTCAGAAACTTAGATACAATCCAATATCCAGTTTACTAAGGTTTTAGGGGCTTTGAGCAGTGGTAAATTCTCCGCGCGATAAATTAGGTTAAATTTATCTCCCACTTAATTTAGGTTTGGGGTTCCCCGCGCCCCGATGTCAATAAAAGAAAAAATATAAAATCAAAAATAGTAGTTAGTAGTATCATCCCTCAAAAAATTTGTCATGTAAAGAAAAAAATACTGAATTTAAAGTCTAAGTATTACCTTAGAGTCAAATAAAACCATTGATACTTAAGAATGTGGTGACTATCACTATTATGGTCTCAGTGATACCATTTGTGTTGCTCTAAAGTTCCTTAACTTTCTTATAATACAAAAATTACGTTATATTAGTAACAAAATGAAAATAACATTAAATTGTTTTATTATTATTTTGTTATTAATGACGTTTGAATTAATATTGTTTTTCAAATAGATGAGAATATTATTTATGAGTATACGTTGAATATGTAAAAAAAACCTGTCCGATCCGAAAGGGAATATGGGTATCCCAATGACATTACCAAAAATATAATAATAATATTATTCCTGAAAATTAAAATGTTAGGTATTGTAATTTAAAATCCGCACGTTTATGGACCTAATTTCCTCAAAATCTAGCAAATTTTTAAAATGTGACAACACCGTCATCGGCAGCGGTATGTTATATTATTGGAAGCTATAAAAGTAGTATGATGTTGATATTTTGACGAAAAATTAAATATCTCATATTTTAGTGCTAGGGGGTTCCTCCCAAATAAATATAAGTGCTCTAAGGTTCCTCGCTCTACATAAGGTTGAGAAACACTGATCTACATAGATGAAGAACCGGGGGTAAGAAATTCACCCAAATAGGTTGGAGAGTCCGATACAAAGACCATGTGGACTAACCACAGATATCTAACCTTTAAATAATTAGGTAGACTAAAACCTATTACCTCCACCACCCGCTCAGTAACATGATTCCTATGGCCCAGCTCGTAAATATATCTTATTCACACATTAAAAGCAACCTTATCTTTTTGTTTTACACGTGAGATAAGTTGATAAGTTTAATTGAAATTGAACGAATAACTCAAAAATTAGAAAAATTTTCATTAGGTGAATTAATGGGAAAATTATTGACCATAATTCATAATTAGCAAAAGGCGCACAGTTGTTCACGATAAATGTCTTAAGTGATTATCTTATGATATTAATAACTTATGCCATATTTTTCTTGTGTCCGTATCATTTAGTATGAAAGAAGAACAGCACCTAGTCGTAATTATTTCCACAAAAATAATATTACATTATCAAAAAATTGAATACACAAATTAAATACCTATTTTCGAAAGGAATAGTTTGTCTTTTTTTTCTTTTACTAATAAAGTTTTTAAAGGTGTTCTGAAAAAATGAAACTTTTAAGAAATTCGAGCTTGATATGATTCACAGACAAATTTGTTTAGTTATTTATTTAACAACGTGAAATTATACAAATTTATGACTTTTTTTAAGATTTTTTTAGTTGGTGGGATTGAAGGTTTAATTTATGGTGAATAATAATTGTATAATCCTACCTAGAATGTTATATTTTAAAATTTTTAAAATTTCTTTAATCTATTTAAATATATTTCACCAAAACCTACACCATTCTCCTTTAACAAAATCAAATAAGATGTTATCTTAGTATAACAAAAATAAATCATTTGGATAATTTAATTTTCTGATTAGTTTGATGACCTAAAGGATTTTTTCGAGTTAAATTACTGATGAGGTAAATAGAAAATAAATTGTATCATTCTATTTATTGAACATGTCTGTCCTGAATATATCTTCAAAATCCAAATCGTTTTATAACTTCTCATTGATCTAAAATATGTTATCAGATTTTAAATAATGCCTTGGGGAGTCGGATTAGGCGAGCCGGCTAACGCGCTGGCCCTGCTTCGGCATCGATCGATTATGACGATGCTGGAGCGGAAGGCCGGGGTTCGATCCTGGCTGGCAAATAAAAATTTCTACCGACTAAAAACTCGGCTCCCTCACTAACCCTACTAAAAACTCGGCTCCCTCACTAACCCTACTAAAAACTCGGCTCCCTCACTAACCCTACTAACACTTTACTTATGTGCTGTCTAAATGGGCTTTGTTCCCGGTGACAATAAATAAATAAAAAAATAAATAAAAATATTGCCTTAATCGTAGCTATAGAAAATCAAGAGGAATGGTAACTACTAAACCTGAGATGTTATATTCCTAAATCGATAATCCATATCTTCAAATCTTCTTGGCTCCACCCTCGATGCCGCTCATTTTGAACTTGTTCTTTAGCAGATTTCACTGATATCGATTTATTTTTAATCAACTTTGCTATTTTTTTTTAATTCTTATTTTCAGTCTCTGAGACTGATTACATTTATGCTTATTAAATTACATAAAAAATAGTAATCTACTTATTATAATCATTCATTAATTTTCATTTTTTTATATATATTCTAGATAAGAGAACCAAATTATTATAATCTTAAATTTGATATGAAAATTAATTTTGATTTCGATTTTTCACTTTAAATGAATTACATAGGAGGTTATGGATTTTATGCAAATGTCCTGATGAATAACAATTATTTAAAGTGAAACAATTCTTTAAAATTTTAATTTTGCGCTTGTCTCAGTATTTCTTCACCTTGGAATATAGTTTGCCCTAACTTTAGGATGAGTAGCAAAAATGCTAAATTTTTTCTCCTCTTATATTTCTGAGCTATCATTTCTAAATATTTTTATTTAATTACATCTTTACCATTAAATCTTTGAAGTATAATGTGGATTCAAAAGTATTTAATTTATAGACAAATCGATATAAATAGTACTCTAAGTTTATCATCTTGTAAAGCAGAATATTTTTTTTTGGCTTAAAAACTCCATTAACATTTTCCAAATGATCAAAGTACAAACATGAAATTTTGATCACTAGTTCTGAAAAATGATTTTTGGCTGTTGATACGAGTTACCCAGACTAAATTTTGGAGTTGAATTCGAAAATAAACTATTCGACTTCTTATAAATTAAGAAATGGAAGTAGATCATTGAATCCCTTCAGGATAGAAGCTCATTTATATCTATGAGAATTATTTTTATAAAAGGGAAAGTATTATTAAGAATATTTATTTTAAGTATAATAAATTACTATTAAAATCTGCTACCCTCAGGAAAATACAATTTTAATAGTATAAATAAATATTCTTTTCTTCAGGCGCCCGAATAGTCACCGAAAAAAGTAACCTATAAGTTCAAATCATTTGGAACGTCAGGACAACTTTTAAGACCATCTTTATATATCGTAATTTTCTTGAATATAAACTGAATCTCCCTTTATTACATTCTTTTAGCCTAGTATTTCGTTATCATTCTGCCTCAGTTGCTGTGTGTCATGAATATTAGAGAAATAAAAAGACAATAAGAAACTTACAAGATTACTCAGATATCACGAAAATATGAGAAATAATGCAATGTTTTTTTTTCATAGAATTAACGGAAGTCAAATGCAGTATTTTCAAGAAATGAAGATAGCTTACTTCGTTTGTGAATTACTATTTAAGTCCATCGTATTTTTGTATTGTTCATTTTAGAAAAGAAAGTAATCTTGTTTCTTAATATGTCTTAAGAATCTGTAAATTAATTTTAAAAAACTAGTCGATATTTTTGTTGAAAAAAAGTGGACTTGTTGTTTATTAAACTTGAACAAAAAATAACATTTACATACTTATATTAATTCATGTTTTTAAAAATGACCCATGGTCAATTTCAACTAAATATGCGATTAACCATTTAAGTTCTTTGTTAATTCCCATTTCGAGTACTTATCGAATTCATGTAGGCAGTGATACCGCAAAATTTTGAAATTTAATCTACATCGGTCACAAATCCATGGACCAATAATTTTTTATTTTTTTCCCAATGATTTCGGATTCATGTGCAATACATACCCACTCTTTTATATAAGGACCTTCCTCCCTTCTAAATTTATCTTTCATGATTCTCTGGACATGAAACTTAATAATTTTATAATAATTTTTGAGAACTCTCAATTTCAATCGTGTGAACTTTTTTAAATAGAATTTATCTTCCTGCTAAATTCAGTTTTCTGCATTTCTTATCTTAGGGATTTAATGATTTGATTTTTGTTTTTGCAACCTCATCTCAAAATACAGGAAATGATTCATTTGTTAGTTATATGGTGAGCTCATAAATGCGTTTGTAGCTAATGACGGGGGGCTTACATTGATAAGGTGGCCTTTTCTGCTAAGTTTCAGTTCAAATTGTTCGTAAGTGATTTCCAAAAATAGCGATACAAGACTAATTTTTTTCAATTCTAGAGTATCTCTTTCAGATCAGAATATACCCCCTTGTCTTGTATGTAATTAATTTAATTTTTTTTATTCCGAAACAAAATGTTCTACTTCCTAAGCTATTAGCATTTAGTGAATAAATTATTTCAAAAATACTAGGATTAGGCTGAGGAAAAAAATATGAAAAAAAAGAAACGTGGACATTAAGTAAATTTACTTTCGAAAGAACAATAGTGTTTAAAATTGATCTTCAAAATTTTGCAGACAGCATATTGAGTCCTAAAAAAGTTGTTTTTCATTAAATTTTTCAAATTTAATTTTCTTAATTACCGTTCAAGGAGTCAGGTTGGCCGAGTGTTTATAGAGTATATCTTCAAATCAAGCTGGCGCGGGTTCAAACCTGAATCGCAAATATTTTACCGGCTATAATTTGATCCCTTCAGTAGAGGTCAATGGGAAACCACCCATGTGAAAATTTCCCCAGGAAAATTACAGTGGAGAGGATACTCTCCATAGTAATTGCCGACGCTCGGAATCGAGTATAGCACTTGAAGAAGAAGAAGAATTACTATTCAACATAGGACTTAAATAGCCAAGAGGTATCTGAGTGCTGAAAGCATGGTGTCCTTCTCATCTCCCTCTTATAAGAGAACTTCGAATCCACGTCTTTATATAAACAAGCGCTCAACTTTCCTAGTGTTTTGCAATTGAGGAACCGGTATGTTTGAAGAGGTGATCGAATCAGTAGCAGAGATGACGTTAGTGCAAATGACAGCATACCCTCAACTCACGCTTCATTTGCACTTTGAGTGGTACTAACGAGGATCGGAAGTAGCGTCTGGTTGGACTGCACCACTCGATGCTATTTATTCTGTATATAGTAGATGGCCTCTTGAGAGAGAGCACCGCTTAGGACTTATTAATCCGTTCTCGATTAGCATGACATAATTGTTTTACAAGGTTGGCCGTCTCATCATGAATCTTAAACAGCAATTTAACATTAAAACTTGAAATAAAAAAATTTCATTAGAAATTTAAAGTAAACACATTAATTATTAATTCAATAATCTTGTACGATTGTTTAGAAGTTTTGATCAAAGTAACTCAAAAGGGTAAGCCCTGAGGGAGACACAAATAATCGCGGAATCTTAATAAATTGTTGTATGCTAAGTAAATGAGAAACAAAAAAGTATTTTTCAAAACTCGTATACGCTCTTTGGGAATTTTGATGATTTGACAAATGCCTGGGAAATTGAAACTTGGCAGAAAGAAGCAACTTAATAATATAAACATATATGTTTTAAATTTTCGCTCATAAGCTACAACCCTTCAAGAGCTTCCCATAGACAATTGGATTATTTTCATACATATTTTCAACAATTTTCATCACTACGTTCTGAAGCTAGAAATCACAAAATCAAAACAGTTCTTCGTTTTGGAAATACAAATATTAAACAAAAACTACATTCCTTAATTTCACAGATGGTCGGTGGAGAGGTGAGCTGTCAAATCCAGCTAGAGTCAGAAATAAATTTAAATATAAATTATTTAAAACTTATTTAATATTTTTCGATTTAATTAACTTGTTATAATTTCAATTTTTTAACTTTATTACATAAAAATTATTTGTAATAATAAATGATGAGTGGGGATTAAAATAAATAAATAGATTAAAATTGTAAAACTCCTATTTGATTAAAGTTTTATCATGACATCGAATTAACAACTCAATAAAACTATTTGCGCTTAAATTAGATACTAACCGAACAAACGGATTAATCAATTCGTTTATCCCTATGACTTCTAAAGACTGGAACTCTCTGCAGCTGTCCGCCTTCCCAGTTTTATAACATTCCGTCTTTCAATACCCGCATCCACAGATACCTTCAATTTTAACCCAATCCCTGAAATCTCTTATTTTCACGGTACAAGGGTCCACCGCGGACTACAAAAATTATACCTTTTTGGTGCAACTTCTTCTTGTATCAATATCATTATAAAAAAAAAATAAAAAAAGTAATTTTCTGTATTTTTAAACAGAAAGCTTTCAGGTAAGAAAACTCCATATTAGAAATATAAATATTTTGCGCAAGATCAAACTTTCTACAAGTTTTCATTTTGGATTTAACGTAGGAAAATTACCAATATATTTAAAATGACTAAAAATTATTGAATTGATTAATTTTTATTCATTATTTTTCAGAAACTATGTAACAAAATGTAGATTATAACATAACTATTCAAATAAGAATTTACATAGTTAAAATCTTTTTCTTTTTATTTGAAACAAAAAAATTCATTATTCAAAAGAATGAAATAAATAATGTTTGAGTAAAACTTTTTTTTTTAATTTATTCTGAATTCATTATTATCAATCAACATGATGACTTCTTTCATCGATATACTTATTATTATGTCCCGCCTGGTTGCGCCTGAAATATAGGCAAACTAAATGATTTACTTTGTGATCCGTAACATAAATCCAGCAATGTAAAGATTATTTTAATCCATAGTAACGATCTACCCAGAAGATGTCTAAGATATTTTTAAGATATCTTGGTGTTTATTAGACATCTTCTTGAGCGAATGTGCTATCAGGGATAAGGCAAAGATTAAAAATGCTAGAATTAAATACTACAATTCTCCATTTCGTCCAACAAAAGTCTTTCAAATCACTTTACAACAAATAAGGTCAATTGTGAGCGATTCTTTTTTATTGCTCCAAAAGAAGAATCCCAGCTTTACTCCCTTTCACAAGAGGAATAAGTATCACGCTTCTGATTGATTAAAGGTCTCTCTTTCATGAATTATTAAATCTTTCCTTTTTATTTATTTATACTTAGGGTTTTTTTTAATTGGTCGTATTGACTGAGTGCATTAAATTTTTGCCAGAAAAATGTTTATTTTAAAAGTTAGTCAACTTTTATAAATCATTCCATAATAGTTATATTTGAAATCTATTTATATATTCTTAAATTTAACTTGGTTTGTGAGTTTCTCTGTCTGCATGGGTGGAATCTTATAATTGAATTTCGACCTATGTATCCTATCGATTCGTTGACAATAAATACATTACTTCATAAATATAATGAAAACAATAAAAATATAATATAAAAATTTAAATAAATCCCAAGAATTTTTTTGACTTTTCGGCCTTTCTAGCCATAACCCAATTTACGATACTATTTATTTTTTCAAATTTATCTCTACCCCGGGGTCAGATTTTAGCCGGATGCCCCGAGTCAGTTCGAACCCGGGCCCACTTGGTTAACTGAGCTGGCATCCTAACCCTGGCCTATCTGACGCCCCCCCCCCCCCCGAAATCAAAGACTTTTTTTGTTTTCGGTCTTTCTAGCCATAAAAACAAATTTACGATGCCAATTATTTTATTTTAATTTGTCTCTACCTCCCGGGGCCAGGTACCAACCGGATGCCTCGAGTCGGACTCAAACCCGGGTCCACCCACCCAACAAGCTGACACGCCAACCCCTAGCCTTCCCGACCCCCCCCCCATCCCAAGACTTAATAAATATTATTATATATAAATCAAAGAGTAATTTTATATCTACAATAATATAATATTCTTTCACTTTTTGAATAAGTGTAACAAAATGGGAAAAGGGACAGGCCTTATTGAGTATAGTTAAAATTTTCGAACTCTATTTTAACGTCCAAATGACTAGAACATACAAAATCAAAATATAATAAGCTGACGTGTTCTGACGTGGCCATCCACTTGACTTTACCATACAACTTTGCCCCTCACTTATATTTAATCTATATATATAAAATTAAGGTTTTGTCTGTACATTGGTCCGAATTACGCCAAATTTTGGTTGCACACGTTTCAAGCAAAGTTATGAACAAAAACACCCTCAACAAAATTCCTGTCTGTCTGTATGTTTCCGTGGGTTCCGCTAAAAGATGCTCACGATTCACGTAAAAACGGCTGAAGAGATTATTATGAAATTTCATATTTGCATCAGATGTCTTCTAACTTACGTTTTTAGCTATATAACGTTTTGTTATTTTGACCCCAAAAGGGGATTTTTGGGGGCGCACGAATGAAAATTATCAAATAACTCCTAAACTATTAACTCTACGACAAATTTTATAATGAGCAAAGTTGTAGGGGATATGATTTCTGACAACTCCCCGTGTTTGGGAACCTCTGATATAGCATATAATCTAAAGTATTGCGATCGTCTGCCTGGGTCCTGACACTTTGAAATCTTCTATCTTTATATGAAACAAGTTAATTTCTCTTTGTGGCTTATAGGTTGAAGGAATCAATGCCTTCATTGTTTGAAACCGGATTTAGATCATAAAACCGGATATTGAGGTCCCAGGGGGCAAAAAGTGACCAAAAATCCATTGGACGTGCTTACGTATGTAGTGCTTTGCGCAAAGCATGATTGGGGGATTAAATTTGTACCAGAAGGAGCGTCTGGGAAACACAATTAGGACCAATGAACAGTCTGTCAAACATCTTCAGGGTATTTTGAACCAAAGAGGATGTCATAACATTTTTATTTTCCCTAGAAATAAACAACAGTGAGTCTTGTTTCCATTATAATATAACTCACTAAATTTTGAGAACCCTATTTTTCTAAAGTGTTCAGGTCTCTAATTATTGAAGAAGCAACACTGTTTCGAGACAATGTTAATAAAAGCTAAAAAGGTTATGGGTTAGGTAAACTTAATTAAAATAAATGCCCTTGCTTTTATTCACATGGGGCATTTAATGAAGTTTTTTTTCTTATTTTTCAAATCTCAACTTATATAGAAGATAACCTCATGGAATATAACTTCATATCCATATTATCCAACGTCACCACAAGGTTTTCTTGTATTTGTATTTTTTTCCTACAATGAATTTTTTATTGCTCCATTTGCATGTCATTTCCATTCTACCATCATCTCTCCCTTGTGAATTTTATTACATCTCCTAGGTGATCCAAATATCCGGGGCAAATTCTAATTAAGCTCTTTTCCAATCGTAATGTCATAATTTTGCTTGGCATTATAATAGATAATTTAAATTTTAAACTCATTTAACCGTGATTTAATTATTACAGTGTGTATAAGTCATTTAGTCCAAAAAGCTTATCGATTGCACACTATAGGATTAAAAAGAAACTTTATACCCTAAACAACATCAAATAGAATTCAGAAACAAACTTTCGAAGTATGGTTACAAGACTTTGGGTGACTATAAAAAAGTAAATTTAAATAAATAATCCTAAAACATAAACTTTTAGATCCCTTTTACCTTTTATTGAGTCCAAGAAGGTTAGATATATATTGATGTTATGTTATTTTCAAATATATTATCATTATATTTAATTTTTAGTTTTTTTATTAAGAATTTTGGACTAAGGTATTTTTATTTTTAGTTTTGGCAGTAGGATGGACACTAATTACTTACAATAAATATATGTATTTGAAATACGAGATATTACTTACAAAATAGTAATAGACAAATTTAATGGTGTTTTTGTGTCCTATATGTACAAGAAATAAGGACTAATTGGGCTAGCGAGACAAAATCACATATTGAATCGCTAGAGGTGCAAAGAAGATGATGACATTCATTAAAATATGGCGTTTCAATCACATGTATGAACAAGTTTGCCAAAATATATTATCTTCAACAGGAAATCAATGAGAATGTCCTCGGCTTGATACAAATAAACATATACCTATATATAAATAAATATGTATGTATAATTTGATAGAGACTATAATATAGTTTCAAAGGCTTGACATTAGCTTCAATCTTTTTTATACAATAGTTTATTTGTTTTCTGGGTATGAGTACCTTTGCATGGAATATTTCATTTACAACTTATAATCTAACAGGTATATTTAAAAAAATGCAGTCAAATATATATTATAGAATAAAATTCGATTTGGGCTTTGTACGTTTAGTTTAATTGAAATCAAATAAAAAATGTAAATTATATTTTTAATTGTTACTGATTAATCCCCATTTCTGATTGTGTTCTTCTTTGTGTTATATACATAATTATATAGGGAGTAATGAGCACCTCCAAATAAAAACTGATGTTTTCTTTTAATCTATAGTTTTTGCCTGTAGGGTAGGCAACCTGAAGCGAAGGAAAAGAGAACGCGCGCGCACCGAGGGGTGAACCGCGACCTAGAATTGTGTACACCTACTTCCACTTCCACTTTCATTTCCAAGTAGAAGACAGTAGAAGACAATAGATTATCTAATGAATTCCAAAATAATTCCAAATAATTCCAAAGACAGTGTAGGTTCACCTAATTTCAATCGCAGTTCACCTCTCAGAGCGCACCTTTGGATCCATAAGGAAGGAATGACGCTGCGCTGAGTGAAAGCTATAAGATAGAAAATAAATAAATCTTATGATTCCTATCAGAATTTTTATCTTTATCAAATAAAATGAAGTCGATTAATAAAGAGACATACCTATGCTAAAAATAAAAATACCTAACCTAAGTCCAAAATCCTGAATAAAAAATACTAAAATTTAATATAATAATAATATATTTAAAAATAACATAACATAAATATATATCTAAAAGAGTCTGATGTCACGCCATTAATCCGACTTCAAAAATTAATTATTTGAAGTCAAATTTTCAAAGTGTTTTTATCATTTTTAAAAAATCAAGTGTCTTGAGGAATAATATAAGTATATTTGACCACACATTTACACAGGACCCAAGTGTTAGAAAAATTTTCACACACATTTATGACGTCACTTTATTTCCGAGTGAATAAGTCACATTTTATAAATAAATAAATAAATAAATAAATCTTTATTACTCGACCTGCTTAGAGGCACAAGTCCTCGGTGGCTAGGTCAACAAAACATCAATACAAATTAACTACAGAAATGATAATAATAAACATAAATACAATCAATTAAAAGAAATTAACAATTAACAAATAAAAGCTATGCAATAGCTTAACAAGAAAAAGAAAAAAAAATAGAAATGTATGCTCATTAACAAATAACATGATCATAGATTTCCATCAAAAGATAAAACGTAATTTAAATAATTCTGCGCAAAAAACAGATTCCAAGAGCAAACGACGGATTAGCCATCCCGACATTTGCCATAAGTTGTTAAGGAAACCTTGTCAAAACCTTAACAAGGATGGTATGACCTCTCTCTACCTCAGGTAATCTCTGCTTGTGAGAACTAAATAAAATTTTACACAACTCTAGGATATTAGGACATGAAAAAATTTATAATTGATTTAATCATAGGGGGCAGAGGACTATAATCCCAAGTAGTAACAGACAGACTATTCCACAAATCAATGCCAGATCCTATAAATCAGGCATCGGCAACCTATGAGCCGCGGGTCACCAAGTGACCCATTTGATCATTTCAAGTGACCCATTTGAGTTCCGTAAAATATTCACCTGTAATCTTTTAGTACTATGCGATAATTGTGTTAGCATTTATACATATACATAATACCATATTTTATATTGGAAAACAAAAGAAATTTTTTTATAGGTGGTGAATTTTTCAAAAACGCATTCATAAATTGTTCAAAATACTTATTTAATGACTTCGCAAATAAATAAAAATATTTGAGAGGATTAAAGAAATTCCATTAACAACCAGAACAGTTAATCGTCGCATTGAAGATATGTCCAAAATTATTGACTCCCAGGTAAAAAATGATTGTTTAGTCAAATAATTAGCATTGTATTCCATGATAGTACAGAAGTAAATAGTATGGCTAGGCTGGCGCTTATTACAAAAATAAATATAGGTACTTTTATGTTTTGTTTAAGCAAAAAAATTCATCGTTAGTTATAACTCATGTACAGTATATATCATACAAATTGTTATTGTATATTCAATATAATTTATCTTTTGATTTTAAAATGAAAAATATCCACTGACCCGAAATGTCTTTTTTAATTGTAACATTTTGGTTAATTTTTACCCGCAGCCAAAAAAGGTTGCTGACACCTGCTATAAATGAATGTAAATCGATATTTTTCAAGAATCTTGGCTTAAGAATCTTTTTTCTATGATCAGCTCTACCTAAATAACTTGGTTCCTTGAAATCTATTGGTTATTTCCTCCTAACTCCTAAAACCCTTATACGCTTTGAAAATCACTCTCAATTTAGCCCATTCTCTTCTCTCCAATAAGCTAGACCATCCTAATTCATTAATCATTCAAGTGACACTACTAAACCTATCAAATTTACCAAAAACAAATCTAGCTGACCTCCTTTGTACCATATCAATTTTTCTTTCTAATCGTTGTGCATGTTTGTCCCAAACCACCGAACAATACTCTAAATTACGTCTTCTATAAGTTAAATGAACTTTTGTCTTAACTTCTCTAGATGTACCCTTCAAAATTCTACCAAACATCCCCAATTTCCTATAAGCCTTATTGACCATATAACTAATATGCATATCCCACTTTAAATTTGCCTGAATATTTTTGGCTAAATATTTATAAAATTTAGATTCATTGATAATATTTTCATTAATATAATAATTTTGAGGACTAACCAGATTTCTAGTACTAAATCTAACCAAATTTGACTTTAAATGTTTTAGTTCCATTGAATTGAATCTACCCCATAATTCAATTTGATCCAGGTCATTTTGTAAAGTAAGCCTTTGTCATTAGAAACCAAGTCATTCTCCCAAAAGAAGAATTAATTTTCTTGTACAGTATACATTAAAGCTGGTCGTTTCTAAAATGAGCAAATGGTATTAGTCTGATATTTTTATCGATGATTACTTGAATGGCGACTATACAAACATATTAAATTTTGAATGTGATAGTAATTTTTAATTCAACTTACATCTGATTCGTGAAATTCTTCTATTTACTTCATCATCATCATCATTGAGTATACAGTCCTAAGACTGGTTTGATGCAACAATCCGTCTCCACTCGACTCTGTCCCCCGCCAGCTGTTTAACCTCTCTAAATGTCTGGCATCCCATATCCCCAATTATTTGGTTGAAATATTCTAATCTGGGTCTTCCCCTTCCCCTTTTCTTTCCCACCTCCCCCTCCAAGATATCCCTAAGCAGTCCCCCATGTCTCAGTGTGTGCCCCATCATCTGACCTCTTCTCTTCTTCAGACTCTTCCACAAGGTTCTTCTTTCTCCGATTCTTCCAAGAACTTCTTCATTTGTAATTTTATCCATCCATTTGATATTCATCATTCTTCTGTAGCACCACATTTCGAAAGCCTCCAATCTCTTTCTCTCCGCTTTTCCAATTGTCCAGGTTTCACACCCGTACATGGCTATGCTCCATACATATGTCTTCAATAGCAACTTCCTGTTTGCTAAGCTGATTGAGGAGGAGCATAGTAGTTTTTGTTTTGAATTAAACCCCATTTTTGCTTGGGCAATTCTTGATTTAATTTCCTTTTTGCTCCTCCCATCCCATGTTATTTTACTTCCTAGGTAGCGGAATTCCTTAACTCCTTCTAGGTTTTTATTTACTTCAAAACGATTAATTGCAATTTTCATTGGAAATGTAGAATTGTAAAATATAACACTAGTCATTAGTTGTTGATATATAATATTGTGTGTGTGTGTGTGTCAGATTAAAATTTGAAACTTAAGGAAGTTATCGGATGGTCATACGTAAAATAAATCATAATTAAATTCTGTTTTAAATGGTTTTAATTTTTTTGTCATCAAAATGGCAAAGAAATTTTAAATATTTGCTGATCATACTTTTCATTCCACACACTTCATATAATAAAATTGTAAATTGGAATCAATCTTCTTTCTCTTTTATACATTTTAAAATTAATTTAAATTAAAAATTGATTAACTTTTTTTTAATTAGAGAATAAAGAAAAGATTTTATTACAGATAAAAGGATCAGGATTTTTTGATTCAAAGATATTTAGTTTCATTTGAGATTTAATTTGTTTTCAGTTGCCCTGTTTTTCATTAGTAGAGATACTCTTTTTGAAATATATATAATGTCGATGAGAATGGAAATAATAATTTTTGCGAGTAGCGTTAGACGATAAGACACTCAGAGGAACCGAGGGAGATAGTGGCCGAGTGAATCAGTTGTGTTCAGGCCTCCTCCTGGGCTTAACCATATCTATCTCCATAGATTGTCCATTTAATTCAGGTAAACGATTTGATTTTATTTCATTTTTCTTCTTTAAAAGAAACGTATTATTCTCTTTTAAATTTAATTAGAATATCAAAATAAATAAATAAATAAAATAAAAATGCTTATTATATGTATAAATAAGAATTTAAATAATATTTTTAAATATGAATATTTTTTAAAATTGAGGTGTTTTAATTAATCCTTCATCTTGCTAGTGCCTGGTTCTCAAGCTTTGGGAGGTGTCCCAATAAATAGGATTTAAGGGGCCGTCCATAAATTACCTCATACAGTAAGGGAACGCACCCAAATTAGGTGACCCATTTTTTACAATTTTTTTACCCCCCCCCCCCCCTCACCTCGGTGACCACCCGTAGTATATGCCAAGACCCCCTCCCCTTCTAGTTTTAACGTAGTAATTCATAAATATGGTTTTAAATCATTTTTTGCAAACAGAAAGTTATAAAAAATTAATTTGGCTCATATTTGTCTTTATTAATAAGGCGCTTGCTGCGTGACACCAAGAATAATTTGAATATAGCTCAAAAAAGCGCAAGATTTCCCTAGAGCAGTGATTTTCAAACTGTGGTTCGCGGACCCCTGGGGGGAAATTATAAAAAAATGGTTGCAAACAGTTCAAGAAGACGATGATAAGGCAAAAGCGCGGAGACTATGAGATTATTGAGCCAGAAATTAACTCCCAAGAACGATGTAAAATGCCTAGGGTTGAGATGGGGTTCTCAAAAAAAATGTTGTTCAAAGGGGGACCACATATGTTTAAGAACCCCTGCCCTAGAGGATATTGAGATGACTACGTGACGAAGACCTAAGCCCCCCCCCCCGCCCCGGTGACCAAGCGTAGTATTTTGAAGACCCCCTCTCCCCCCACCCCTGAAAGGGTCACGTAATTTGGGTACATCCCCTAAGGGGGGAGTGGGCATCTCAGATTTGTGACAAAATGTGGCAGGTGGCCGAGATCTTAAAAATTGTGATGTCACAAATGTCAAATTAAATTTAAAAAATTTTCAAATATATTTTTTAGATTTCAGGTTATTATTATTCCAACCTGAAAATGTTGGTAAAATATGTTAAATCTAGAAATTGTAAGCAAGCAATAAGGGTATTGATAGTGTGACGTTACAATACAGGGGGGGGGGCTCAATGAAAATGTGACAGAATGTGACTAAAAATCTTGAAATTTGTGTGATCCAATTTATGGACGGTCCCTAAGGGCCGATTGTATGTCGCAAAGTAAATGCTTTTTACCACTAACACAGGGTAGATGGTAAAAAGCATTTACTTTGCGACATACAACCGGCCCTAAGAGGACCCGTACCTGTAGAAGTTGATCATTTAAATTAAATTGATGTTTTGATTTTATGAGAATTTAAAATACTGATTCACAATTTTTTGATGAATTCCGGGTTTTATTTATTTATAATTTTCTCGTCATCGTAGATATTATGCGCTTGACAATTTTAACAATGGTTCATTTCTTTGAGTACAATATAATGTAGGTACGTAGTTCAATCTAATAATTAAATATTTCTCGTGGGTTTAATTAGATTTTTGTCAATCTCCGGGTACAAAGGTGAAATTACCTTTTGCAATTATTTATAAACAAAAGACATTTCCAGAGAGAAAATGGAATTTCTTATTCAAGTTTTATTATGTTAGACTGGTTGAATTTAGAATGTACAGGTCAGGAAAGACAAAAATAATAGATTGTTAAATAAAAACTATTATTTTGCTAGGACTATCAGAAAAGTTCCATTTGAAACTTATTTAACCAAATATTTAATTATAGAGAGTGCCATGTATTTTAAGTTACTTTAAAGTACATTTCTTTTCGATAAATATCTCAACTCATACGTTTGTATCTTTTAGAATCTTTTATAAAATCAACTGGTCTGGAGAGCAAACGAGTTTCACATTAGTTTCTCCCTTATTTGAAATCACCATACAAATTTTCTTCATTTAAATTATATCAAATTGGGTTTCTTCCATGCCATTTTGAGAAAAACCAATAAAGACAGAATTGCAAAATACCATAAATCTTCAAGTAAACATGTACTTCTGTTCTTTTGATTTTAACCTAAATCTCGGGATGCTTCTTCCAGCCTCAAAATAGCTCAAATTTCAAATCCCAAAGCTCTACAACCCACCGTATCCGAGATAAGGGATTTAATTTTTTGCGACACGACTAATTTTATTTACTCCTCTTCCTTGATTCCAATCAGAATATATACCAAATCTTTGAATAACTTAAGATATTTGATCCGTGTCCCGATTATTAAAAAATACCAAGACGAATGCCTTATATTATAAAATATATATACAAAAAAAACTACTTTAGTTAAAAAGTATGGATGCACATAGTGTTCTTGCTACATTCCTGAAATTAAAAACATTTCAAGGGATTGGGTTGGAGGCGAAGTATCTGTAGACTTAATTTTTGAAAGATTGAAGATTACAGGAACTGAAGGTGCCCTACTTTTACTTAAAACTTCACCTTCTTTGAAATCATCACACCAATTTTAGAATATATACTATTTAATAAGCACACCTATTTTGAATAAATCGTTACTTTTTTTTTTTAAACTTTCTTAGTTATCTCCATTTCTTTAATTCCAAACAAGATAAAATTTCTTGAAGAATATATGATAATTGATAAATACACTGACTTTCAAAAAAATAATTAGTTTGTTTTTGAGAAAATTTCAAAAAAAGATGCGTAAGACTTTCTGAAGTTCAATTTCAACCAAAATATTAGGTCAAGTACAACCTGAATGGGGTTCATGTATGACTTTTCTCCACTAATAATAATAAATCAACAGATGTGGTCACCATACGTCTTTTAAATTAGTTTCACTTACCTTTACTAAACACAAGAAAGTACATAGGCAAAAACACATGCACACAAAAAGTATCAATGGATCTTCGGACACTTTTTGGGTTCTATGGACCATAAAAGAAATGAAAAAGGTAAATTAAATTTTAACACCTGGAAGAGACAGAGAGAGAAACTCAAAATATCCAGAAGGAAAGGAATGCAATACCTAATACCTAATATCATCTAATGATATATGTAGATATATAAATGAAATTAAAAATAGAGACACTGAACTTAAATTAGAAAAATTCTATGATTAACATTATAGTAGCTCAGTTTCTGGTAATCATAGTGAAAATGAGTAGGCTATTCTTGTTCTTTTGGTAGAAAAAAGAGTGTTACGAACATTTACAATAACAACTGATATAAAATTTAATGTGTGATTCGTAAATAAAATTGAAAATCTATTTTAATAAATATTTCAACTTTCCATTTTGATTTAAATTATATTGCTGGGAATTAATTTGCTCGCACATGAAAGGTATTGAATTTAGCTTCACCTTTTTAAAAATTAACTAGAAAGCATAATTGGCTAAATCAAATCTCCATCAAATATCATCTATTTATACTAATCTCTCGGATTATTAATTAATTATTGATGGGTTACCGTAAATAAATAAATGTAATTAAATATTAAAATAGGATTTTATTTTTGAATATTTGATAAAGGGTGAATCAAGCTGACAGCTCCAGTAGACTAACTATTGGACCAAAGCTTGTTGTTATCCATTACATACTACTTTGATCAAAAAGTTTCAGAAATTCATTCAGAAAATCGAAAATACAAATTTATTCATCAAAATCGATATTGTCCCCTTCAAAATACTCCTCAATGACTGCAGCGCACTTATGCCAGCGCTTGATCCAATCCTCGAAACATTTTTTATATTGATTCGATTTTCGGCATGGGCTTCAGAGAAAAATGAAATCGTCTTTGCATCAACGAGTTTGTATTACATTTTGAGTTAAAAACGGTACGAAAATGTTGAAGAAGTGTTACTCTATCGAAAACAAACTTTTATGTGTGGCCCAAGTTTTCGTGAGTTCGTTGAGGATGACGAACGCAGTCGACATCGAAAACCGACGAAAACATAGATAAAATCAAAAAAATTATGGGCAAAAACTGTAAATTGACCTTTGGAGAGATGGCAGCGAACTTGAATATCGCTTATGAATCCGTTCAAGACATTTAGTTTAATGATTTGGCTTTGAGACGCCAAAAAAACCGGATTTGTGTGTGAACCACGAAATCCGCTGTCGAAGAATGCTTATCTGCAACTTTTTGACCAAGAACCGAACGAATACCATCCAAAAGCCAACGAATTCACCTGATTTAGCTCCCTGCGACTTCTTCCTGTTCAGTCGACTCAAAAAACCGCTCCGGGGAACGCGTTTTAGCAGCCAAGAGGAGATAATACAAAAATCACTGACAGCTCTGAAAGGCATACCGAAAATCGAATATAAAAAATGTTTAGAGGATTGGATTAAGCGCTGGCCTAAGTGCGTTTCAGTCGGAGGGGAGTACTTTGAAGGAGACAATATCCAATTTGATGAATAAGTTTGCATTTTTAATTTTATGAATAAATTCCTGAAACTTGTTGATCAAGGTAATATTCTATATTTATTAGAAACGAGCTGAATACTTGGCATGCTTTGCAATGCCTCTTTCAATTTTTTTTTAATTTGTTTGAAGTATAGGCACATAACTTATACAAAGTAGACACATTGACATATTTAAATACACAAAATAAATAAAATCAACATCCAATTGCATATTTATACCAGTCCGTCTCCTAAAGAAAAACTCTATCAAATAAAAGACAATTATTTTTTGTTTATTAAATTAAATTAGGTAGCTAGTTAGTTTTTGTATTTTTAATCTTCTGGGAACAAAATTTACTTGAATTCGGTCCAAGGGCCTAGCTTTTCATTTTTGCCCCCCTCCCCCATTTTGGGCGCTTAGTTTTTGCATTTTTCGTCTTTTGAGGGCTCACAGATTATGTTTACAAAATTTGGTTGAGTTTCAGTCCAAGGGCCAAGATTTTCATTTTTTGAGCCCCCCCCCCCCCCCACCTATTATACGGTGATGATATCTACTATGTCAGAAACTTTCACTCAAGTGCCAACAACAACTGTACAAAGTTTCAAATCATCGGATGAACGATGCGCGAACGTATAAAAGACAAATACACACACAATTTTTATTTAGTAAGGGTAAATATTGTAATTGTAGACCTTGATCCATAAATGATCTCTAATTACTTTTTATATTCTTTAGGCAAAGATAGAAATAACAATCTGGCCGAAATATCAATTTAATATATTTATTAATCCTATCTTCAACATTTCGGACAACAATAGTCCCTTCTTCAGGGCATAGGTTAGTTAAAAAAATCAAAGCCTCCAAAATCTTTTATTACATTTCAAAGTTTCTCAACTCCAAAAAAGTGATTAAAAACTGAGTTGTTAGAGGGTATATTTTTTTCTCTTTCTATTTATTCGAGTATTTTCTTCAAAATCCAATAAAATTTTCAAAACGAAATTTCAACTATAGAGATTAAGTGTTTAGTTTTAGTTTCCGGATGAAATTGCTAGACCGAAACTTGAGAGGTTTATTTTTGAAATTTTTCTAAAAAAAATTAATATTTCTTAAAAAATCTTTTTTTTTTATTAAGGTGTATGAATAAAATTCAATTGCTTCTTTCCAGTAATTTTTTATTAATTCAAGTGGTTAAGTGGGTGAGTACCTTATAATTTTTACATCTGTATTTAGCAGATAATTAATGCCTTGTGAACCCACTAATTCGCTGTTATTCTGATTCCGCAGTTTCCACTGAGGAATAGATGCCATAGTGGTCTCGAAATATTTGTATTAACCACTTGAATTATTAAAAAATTTCTGTAAAGAAGCAATTGAATTTTATTCATCCTCCTTTAAAATATAACATATCTCCAGTAGGTATCAAGCCATTTAAATTTCATATTAAAATATCTTGTGAGCTGACTGCCCGGAAAGCATGTTAGTTCTCAGGTTCGACTCCTGGAGGGATGAATCCCCTCTGATATCGCAATTTAATAATATTTCTATTAAAATCTTAGAATCTGTCCTAAAAATTAAATTCTTTCTCTCTAAAAAAATCTTTTATAAGTACTATATTATAATATAGTAGAACAGGGCTAGTCAACCTCTTTATAACTGCTCCCCACTTTTGTAACTTTGTTGTTAGTAAAATTTTCTTACCGTCCACTGATTCCACAGTAACTTAATTTATTGCAACTGCAAAATCTTCGTAATTATTGAATGAAGGTTTAGTAGAAATATGTAGCTAAATTGATTTTTTATTTATACTTTGCATATGTTTATAATACATAGAAAATTTAATTTGATGGTGCATTTCTGCATCTCCATCGATACAGCGCGTACTAGTGCCTAAGCTGCTTAAATTGAAGAAAAAGAAAATTAAATATAAAAACTATATTGAGTCTGAAGTCTATTAAAATTACCTAAAACCCCTACCGCCCACCATGAAAGCTTAAATCGCCCACAGTGGGCGGTAGGCTCCAGATTAACTGCCTCTTGGGTAGAAAATAAAAACTTGACGTTTTTAAAAATAATATTAGAACTTGTATCATTGGTACCCATATAATTTATTTTAACGAAACGTCTGGCCCATTTAATAAAATTTGTGTTTTTAATTTTATCCAATTCCCTACTATTCCTGTTACAATATTAGAAATTTGAGCTTGCTCAATATCAATATAACACATCTTTGACCAAGAAAGTTTTATTTTATTTTGAAAACTCTAAGGTGCTATGCTTCACGAAATATTTTATGTCTGTTTTCAATTAAACCTTTTTATAATATTTATATAATATTATAACCTTTTGATATATTATGATTTTTTTTTTAAAAAACACATATAAATTCTCAAAAAGTGAACATTTAAAAGGCAGTCGACTTTTTAACTTCCTTATGTTTAATTCTTATAGTTGGCCTCATTGCCTTAATTATTTTTTAAATATAACAAATTAGAGGAAAAAAGGAAACAATTAAACACCGAGTTAAATCATAAGACTAATCGCAACGTTTCGCTAACTTATTGTAGCGTCATCAGGCTTTTGAAAATAATAATAGTGTTTGAAAATAATTTGATCAAGAGCCTGATGAAGCTACAATAAATTAGCGAAACGTTGCGATTGATCATATGATTTAATACGATGTTTAAATGTTTCCTTTTTTCCTCTGATTTGTTATATCTAATACTGATTATGGAACTGAACAATAATAATTATTTATTTTTTAATTTTAAGAATTCACAAATATTTAATCAATAGGTAATTGTAATTCATTACAATCGGTATTTTTTTTTAATTAAGTGTCGACAATTGAAATGAAATCTAATAGCTAGGCATTATCTTTTCAAACGACTCTGAGATTTCATTATTAAACTGGTGGAATAGCGCGTGGGTTGGAAGCTTGAATGAGGGTGGAAAATGGCTTAATATTTGTTCAAGTGATTGGATCGAAATCACCGAACGTGTGCAATTATCAATCGTTTACTCATTTAGTTAATTCACCTTGTTAATAAAATTAAACGAAAAAGAAAAAATAATTAATTTAATTTTAAATTTAAAAAAATAATATAATTAATATTTTTCATAATTAGGCGAATTGAATTTTTCGTTGTTTTAAAATAAAGAGTTAATAATTAAATTTTTTAATAAAATTATGTTTTTTATTGTATTAATTTTTTTAGGGTTCCGTTTAAATATAGGTTTCACAGCGAGTTGTTGATGTATTGGGTCTGAGCCTACCTGCATATCTAAGATAGCAATACTTGGGCTTTTTCTACAAGATTCTAGACTCACCATCTTATTTATTTGACTATCTTTCGGTCCCTTGTCTAGACCCAGAACTCAAAGCTAGGCACACACAGTCGGTTTTGAGTCGAGCCAACAACTTAGTTGAGTTGGTTTGAAATCGTGATGAATTATCAATTTATAACCAACTCTAATTAACTAACTAAGCTCGATTTTTTTATCATAAGTGCTCATCGATCGATTTTGATTAAATAATCGAGTTGATCTCCAGTTGTGTTGAGTATGCACCTACATTAAACTTAATATATTTATTAGTTGAATAAAACAGAAGACTCTCTCATTTTATTTTTAACCTAAAATTAATATATTTATGTCCATCAACTAAACTATCGCTCGACTGAAAATCGACTGTGTGTGCCTAGCCTAAAACTATGTCCTAGACACCGAACTGACTTGATTGATATCTCGCTGTTACGGTTCGTAGAATGTGAAATTAACTTTTCTTGGTATTTTGACGAGGTTCCTCTGCTGCCCGTATCCGATCTTTCTTACCCGAAGCTATGCTTTGAATGAGCTCTATTGAACATTTCAATTATTATTACTAATTAATATAATTTAATCATTTTCTGAAAAGTGTATTTCCTTTTTCCCCTGAATTTATTTCTATATATTGTACTTTCCTACACTATGCACAATGAGGTTCAACAATTGACCAATGTATAAAATAATAAAATATAAATAAATCAATAAAGCTAGACCATTTGGTCTCTACAATGTCTGTCTGTCTATCCATCTGTCAGAGTAATTAAGCTCGTAAAATAAATAAGATACAAACTTGAAATTTACGCGGTTGTATTCATTTTGCTTCAAATCTAAAATAATAACATATTAAAATTTTAATCGAATGAATGTTTTGGAGAGGGTCGAATTTTATATGGAACAAAAAATAAATAAATAAAATTTTGATATCGTGTGAGGTAATGAATGCTGTAAAGATCTCATTAAGAATAATTAGATTTAATTTTTTTTAATGTATTTCTATTTAATATGACAGTGTAATAGAGATCCAAATGGCCCGTTCTTAGGTGAGTTTTGTAGCGTTTTAGAAATGGCTTAACTTAATGTTATGGAAATATGTATATTACAAATTCACTCAGCTTGCTCTTCTTATCAAATACAAATAAGAACGTGATATCTCAAGTATTTTGGAATTCAAAAATACAATTCACACTTGTCCGGCTCATTAAATATTTAATTTAAAGGAAACAAATAATAATTTTCTCGACATATTTGGTGAGCCCTGCTCGAGCGGAGAATTCATTATAAAATTTCTATTTTTTTTTTCTTAATTCGCGTTTAAAAATAGTTAAAGCGTGTAAAAGCGTATATGAAAATCATATTAAAATATAATTTTTTCCTCCTGAATGTTCGCCTGTCCGGATTCTCGCGATTGTTTTACAAAAGCATTTAGAAAGTTAACCGAATGTTTTTGTACATTTGATTCGATCACGAATCAACTGTAGGGAATTTTTGTCAAATATTGAGTGAAAATAATATTTGAATTAAAATACAAAATACCAATCTTGAATGGTTTTAGGTAATTAGCTGAAAATTGGTACGCAACTATGTTACAATGCACTAAATATTAACTTTTTACATGAAAATGTTTCCTGAGAGTACAAAATGGCAATCTTGAAAGGTTTTAGTTAATGAGCTGAAAATTGGTATGCAAATATGTATTTTCACATTACAATTCACCAAATTTTCATCTTATACCTGAAAACGTTTCCTGAAAGTACAAAATGCCAATCTTGAATGATTTTAGTTAATGAGCTGAAAATTGGTTCGCAACTATGTTACAATGCACCAAATTTTAGCTATATATCTGAAAATCGTTCCCGAGAATATGAATTGTCGCTATAGAATGGTTTTATTTAATAAGCTGAAACTTGGTAAGCAACTATGTATATTTATATTTTAATGTGCCAAATTTTATCTTTATATCTGAAAACATTTCCCGTGAGTATAAATTGCCAATCTTAAATAATTTTATCTAATGAAACTCGATTCGAATCTATCTATTGTCACATTACACTGTACGAAATTTCAGCTTTATACCTGAAAACATTTCGCGAAAATATATAAGATTTTTTTGCGCGACTGTAATATTTTTTTTTTTTTTTGTTATTTTTAATATTTTTTATATTTGATTGAACAGTAAAAAAGATTATAATTATAAAATGGACGGATAAAATAAATTTATTTGATAAACACACATTTATTCATAAAGAGAAACAAAGAGGTTGGTTGTCCTCTGCTTGTAATAAAACTTTTCAACATATTTATTAGTTGATCTATTTGGAAATAAAAATTGAAAAATTATTTATTTATAATGTTTAGAAAAAGATGGTTATTTCAAAAAGTTCTAATTTGGATGAATTTATTAAGAAACCAATACATCTCCATTGATTTTCTATTAATTATTAACCGACTTCAAAAAAGGAGGAGGTTCTCTATTCGACTGAATTTTTTTTTTTTTTTTGTGCCTATGTTACCTCTTATCTCCGCCAATTGTGGACCGATTTTGAAATTTTTTTTTGCATTGGGTCCAGTCTAGCTTCCGATTGGTCCCATTTTTTTTCGATTTTTTTTCATAGGTATTAGACCTTTTTTATTAGGTTTGTTTAGACTAACCTCTTTGTTTATGAACCGATTTCGATGGTTCGTTTTTTATCCGAAAGGGGGTGTCTTAGGGATGGTGTCATATTAATTTGGTCAAGTTCTGATGATATGATCACTATTAATAACACTCACTAAAAAGAGAAAAATAAAAATAATTTTTAAGAAAAAATAAAAACCGACTTCAAAAAATTAAATGCAACAAATAAAATACACTAAAAGGTATAAAATAATTATTATCTTATTTAGTTACAACTAAACGAAATATTAACATGAAATTACTTTTTGAAGTTGGTGCCAAACATATACCTTTTATGAATCGCACTCGACGGATCTTACTTAGTACGTTTGGCGGGTAAGCTCGCTTATAGGTATAGTTTGTTTGGTACCGACTTTCTATTAATTATTATTAAAGTAAATTAATAAAAGTGTAACTCTAGCACTTAATGATTTTGTGAAACAGCTGCACATCGAACTGGATTCTAATGGTATCATCATTCTGTAAAAAGTTAAACAAAATCGGTGTTTTTTAATTGGGTAATTTTCGTAGACCGCGGGGCCTCTCAAAACGCGGGCCGCGGCCGGGTTCCTGCGAACCGCGTTGAAGCTGCCTTGCGCCGGCCCTGTTACTAACCGAAGGAAATGAGTAGTACAGCAGCTCTTGCGATTCATCTACCCCTCGAAGGGACAGTAACTTATTCACTCCCTCGGTAATAACTCTTCATAAGTGCTTTTAGACTGGACGTAACTTTGTTAATATCAGGTGTTATTAGCATGTACTATATATAAGAAATGTTAGATATCGGCTTATAAGATCTTAACTTATGTTATTAACACGTTTTCCTATTTTATTCGATGTAAAACAAGCTTAAGAAAAGGCTATAAACAGTTGCTTTTGTATCTCTTCACTAGAGAAATTTCGAAATAACTGTCAACCCAAATAATCAAAAACGGATATATTAAAAAAAACTAATTTAAAAAATAGAATATGACCCCTCCTGCTAATGTAATAATTGACCCAAATATCGATAAGAGGTGATATGTATTTGAGGGGGCGAAGCCGGGGGCTACGCCCCCATCCCCGCCTCCTATCTTTAGCACCTCCCGCTCTCACTATTTACATCTAACCAAAATCCAAAGGGGAAAAAACAAGAAACTTGGGGAAAATGTACCTTTAGAGGTTTTTTTATTTATAAGTTTGGTGGACGGTCGGTAAATGGTTTAATCAAAGAAAGAGTAATGCATTTTGTTTATTTTAATGCACACCGTGCCTATACACAGTGTTAAAAAAATTGTAAATTTACTATTATGTTTACAATACAAATAGATAGGAAATTTAGAAGATTGCGTATAGTAAAAAAATATATATACCATATATTATATTATGTTGAAAAAATCACATTAACTCATGGCAAAAATACAAAAATAAATTGTAACTTTACTTTTTTCTTGTATTAATTAGATACTGTATTACTAAAAAATATGTTGTAAGATTACAAAATGCTGTGGTATGTAATATTATTAAAAAGTTTTGAGGCCGGACTTCCCATTTTTTATAGTAAAATTATTATAGAAGTGTTTAACAGTGCAGAAAAAGAAAAAAATCGCTTAATTCAAATAATTTTGGTCGGTGCAGTTTTTTCCCCACCCGCCCCAAAAGTCTGACTATGCCACTGGTACTAATACTAAGCATTATATTTTCTATCCTTATAAAAATGGCTTTCGAACATTAAAAGTTTCAGTTTGTAGTTGATTAGGTACTTAATTAGCTATTTAATGCTTTTACTTACTGCTGTCAATCCAAAGCCATTTGTGTTGCATAAAACCACTCTATTTTAGAGTATCTATAAGTAGCATAATTAGATCAAAGGGAGTTCGTGGTGGAAAAATTAACCCTTTGTATAAACTTCTTTCTCAACCTTTTTCATTTCAAGGTGAGATGCTAAAAAGATTCTGCGCAACATTTAAGTAATTTAAGCTACACGTTTTCAATGTGTATTTATTTGTTTTGCTCTTTTATATTCTCGATTTTTTCTTGTTGCAAAGTATCTCACAATGGACCACATAAATAGGATTTAACATAAAACTGTTACTATATATATTAAGTTGTATGTTGTTATTATCAAATCAGTCTTTTGAAAGCCATGTTAACCTGAGTTCATTTTGTTAGTATCTCGCAAACATTATCTACCCTACTAGCATACATCAATAAGTAGTATGGTACACGTATTCACGAGGACCCACAGGTAAAAATGTAAAAAAATAAATTATATTAAAAAAAAAAAAAAAAAAAAAAAAAGTAAAAACACGCTTTTGTCAGTAATGCACTAAAACGTACAAAATGATGTAATAAACATAAAGTCAAAAAGTGTGGGACACTTTGTCGAAATTAATTAAAAGTACATGTTTCTGCGCTCCACACTTTTTGACTTTATGTTTATTACATCATTTTGTAGTTTTAGTGCATTACTGAAAAACTGGTGTTTTTTAGTTTTTTTAAATATAATTTTTGATATTTAAGGCATCAGATTATAAATTAGTGTTTGAATAGTTAGTATAAATCCCTGTGGATGAACCTACTTATTGTGATATTTATCATTACTTCACGAGCATTCTTTGTTCTTAGAGTACAAATTTATAATTTTTACAAAACCTACTACTACTACTACTACTAGGGGAATGAGTCAGTGTATTGAATCACTCAAAAATTTTATTTTTTTTAGAAATGCTATTATTAAGTATGATTTTTTCAGAACAAATGATTGTAAAAAGTTCTTGAAGGTGCCAAGGTGATTTAGAACCTAGGATTCAAAAAATGGCGAAAATCAGAAAAAATCGAACTATAAATTGAAAAATTATTTGAACAGTTTTTGATAATTAGTTGAAATTTTACTTAGACCTTTGTATCAATAAACTGCTTTTATTTAAATGTTTCAATTTTTATTTATTGACAAAAAATTGCCGAATTGTTGAAAAATGAAAAGCTGACCGAACCAGTTTTCACTTTCTTCCATCAATTTCTTCATTTCTTGTTTACTTGGAGTGTCTCGTGTGATTCAATTATTCAGCTATCCTCATCTTTTAAAATAGCACTTCTCTGTACTTTTTGTGCTAGGTTTAGATAAACGAGATTGTTGCAAGTCTCCCATCATCCACGCAGAGCACGTGCTCATTCTATGACGTTTATTGTATTATATCAGAAAATTCACATTTGTCACTAATATATCATTTTTTATTTATTTATTTATTTAGTGGGATTTTCATTTTTCTCTCTCTAGTCTTTTTTCATAGGATTCTCAAACATTGGCGGCTCGTGACTTAAAAATCCGAGGCTGCCCAAAATAAAATTTAAACATGAACATTTTTAAATAATAATATATAGGGATTTCACCAAAAGATATTTTATATTATAATATTTTGAAATTATTTTCTCTAAGAACGGATTTTACAATAGAGTTAACTATCTCTTTATAATATATATAATCAGTGGCGGATAGTGACTTTTCAGCCAGGGGATGCTGTCCAAAAAAAGTATCTTTCATTTTTTGAAATTTTATTTTAATCTTTGCTTTTTTTGCAAATTTCAGTGAATAATTTTTGTTATAAGAAAATCTTAAATTTCTCCTAATTCTATTGCTATAAGCAAGCTATGACTTGTCTAATACACTCTTAGTTATTTCCGATTTTATATAATCAGAGTTCTTAGAAATGGATTCTCGAATCATCTTTATTTATTCCTTTTTTGTATTATTTCTATTTTAATAGTTCCTAAGCGAGAACAATTTTTATTCTACCAAAACTCGTCTGAACTTATCTTTGACATGTTTGAACTGGAAGATATATACCAGGCAGGGACTTCAAACGTTCTATCCGCACCATTTTCGGAAAAATCATTCTTTTTTTTAATTACCCCTTGAAACTATGCAACAATTTTCTTTCATTTCGAGAACCAAATATTATACTTTTCAAAACAAAAAATATGTTTTTTATAGAAATATTTGAAATAACAGGTAATAATTTGAAAATTTAAAGATTCTCCTTAAATTTTGAAGTCGATATTTATGAAAATACTCTAAATGCTTGAAATTTTAGGCACGCGACGCACCCACAGCATCCATGGACCGCACGCAACTAATATATATATATACTAATATACATGTTTTTCTACATCTCAAATTTCTGGGCTAGTACTAACCTGATACCTCCTTAAAGAAACCGCCCCTGTAAAATGGTTTATTTGATTTTCTCTTTTATAGTAAATAATTTTTATTAGAATATTTGAATTTTAAGAGGCTAGTTTATTTAAAACATAATTTGAAAAAACGCTAATAACTCCTTTGAAACAATTTTTAAAAATATGAAATTAATAGATATTATAAAACAATCAATTATTAATAATTACAATATATTTTTCAATTATTATTCTTTCAAAAGATGAATGGTTTTATAGACTAATAAGTAATTTTGTTTAAGCTTACAAAAAGCTTGAATAAAGATAATAAATAATTTCAACTCACAAAATTATTTTAATAAATTCTTCTCAATAATATAATTTTGATATTCACGCATTACTTTCTTTTTTGTCTCAACTTTATTTTGAAATTATAAAAAAAGACAAAATATCCTTCGTAAATTAGTCAATAACTTAGAAACTTCAACAAACTGAAAAAAACAGAATCAATATTATTTACAAGGAAAGAAAATATCTCCATCATAATCAAAAGAGACTCGTGAGGCATGCATTTTTACTGCATTTGCTCAGGTTAGATAAACATTTGACTTGGAGACTTTATCTAATAATAGTATAGTCTTAGATCAATGATTACTTTATGACGTTAATGGCCTCTAACAAACAGAAAAATTTCTCTTTTTATTAATTTGAAATTCTTCTTTTTCAATCAATCATTATCCCCTAAATCAGTTTTATAGTTTGTCTGTGATTTCATAATGCAGTCCCATCAAATAAAAAATTAATGAATGATTCTAGAATAGAAATATGGCCACACACCTCAAAATCTTTCTGCAAGAAACAAATAAAACTAAAGTGTGGAGCAATTTTAATAAACTGAAATAATTGTACCTGTGTTTAATCAGAACTAACTTTTACTAATAGAGAGTTTAGTTTATTAATTGCTTTCCAATCTATCCAGATAAAGATACTACAAACTAGAAATGATGTATCCCACTTTAATATCTTTCAAAATATTCTCCCTTTCTAAAACTAAATGAATTATTCGACATGCTAATATTCCCTATACTCTGATTAGTATTACTTTTGAAATTTATTCAAAAAGTAGATGGTATAATCTGACTGAGACTGACACTGTGACAGATTTTCCCATTTATGATTAAGCGCCTAGACTTTAATGACATCAGATCATGTCACTTGTTCCTTTCTGCCAAATTTCAACTTGATACGCATAAGCTCGCCAAGTGCCAGGGAAGGTTCCATAGCTATTAATTGCTTTCCAATCTAACTACCACACCCAAAATACTCGAGATATCAAATTATTTCTTATTTTTCGTTAATACGAAAGGAATGAGTGAATTAGTATATAATAACAACTTGAAGAGATTTATATTGGAAAGCTCTACAATGTACATAAATATATTTAACCCGAAAATGAGAACTCACTTTAATTTTAACCACATATATAAGGATTATATTTAGTGTTTTTAATTTTAATTTTTTTATAATTAATGGAATATTTATTAGTAATGAAGCTGTCGAAGCTTTTATTTTGATTTAAATTTAAATTTTTATTTAAATCACACATATAATTAATTATTAATTATTTATTGAGACGAACTACAATAAAACTACGAAGCTTCAATCGACTTCTGCCTTCGTTCTCAAGTATGAGCACCAACTCCGATTTTAGGTTAACTGTGAATTATTTATTCCCTTTTTGGAAATATGAATTTACATATACGTGAAGCTTTTTCAAGAATAAAATTCACTAAAAGCAAAATTATAAGCTCAATTATGTAAGATAAAAAAATAATGAAGTTTCGAATTTTAAAAAATTATTCTTTATTAAATTAGGGAACTAAGAAAATATTTTTTTAATATAGACAAAAGGATCAGTATATAGTTTGAATATAATAAATTATTCTTTAATAGGTTTTAAAGAATTTGGTGTTGGTACTTGGTGAAACATTTTTTTAAATTATTGGATAAAAATACTTGGTAGGTTTCACATTAAGATATAAAAATAAAACGAATTTATTTTTCGAGAATCTTTAATCTCGATATTTATATTTCGGGTGACTAACCCATCTTCAGGAGCAACAGAATGTAACTGACCAGGATAAGTCGAATTTGAATACAAAAAATGGTAAAATTTATTTTTAAATAACAAAAGGGTAAATATTTAAAATTAGTGGAGGAAGAAAGGTAGGAAGTCTATTTTGTTTCATTTTGAATGGCCTTCTGAGAAAAAGATGATCTATACTCATGTAGGTGTGGGGTGGAAGAAGAATTAATGAACACAAGATTGCAAATATTTAAAGAATGTAATCAATGATTGTACTTTTCTTAACTTCTAATTGATTATCTAGTATATTCGTTTTATTCGAGAGAGCTAATTTTATTTCTGTTGAGTCTAAAAAATCTAAACGTAAGCCCTTTCTTTCTAAATGTAAAGGAACGAGGTGGCTGATAGAAGAGCTGTGTTTATTCAAATGTAGATGATTGGCGAAGGTAGAAGTAGATTCCATATTAATATCATCTGATCTGCTAAGACTACTAAAGGCTCTTTCATGTTCCGAGTAGGGAGTTCTAAAAGAGCGTCCAGTTTGTCCTATGTAGATTGCGTGGTAATTATCACAAGTCTATTTATATATAGTACACCTGATTTATCTAATTTGTCAATTTTGTCTAATTTATTATTAATTAGTTGTGAACCTAAAGTGCTTTTATTATATAAAGCAGGAGTTATACCAGATGTTCTAAAAGTTGAAGCTATAGGGTTTGTAACGTGGTTCGAAATGAAGGGGAGTCTTTTAAATATTTTATCAGTTCCGGAATTTAGTGAGTGTGTGTGAGAGATACTTATTTTACGATTAATTTTTTTGTAAATTTTATGAATTATCAGTGTGTTGTAGCCATTATTCACAGCTATATTATAAATGATATTTAGTTCATTTTTGAAATCTGAAGTGTCCATTGGTACCGAAATAAGTCTGTAGATCATCGAATAAAAAGTGGCAAATTTAGTGTTAGTGGGGTGGTTAGACGAAAGTGGAATCAATGTGTCTGTGAAAGTGTTCTAAAAATTTGTAATTAAGTTTGTTTTTCGAAATAGGTATTTGGAGGTCCAAGAAGGAAAGAGTTTTATTTCCAATTTCGGAAGTGAATTCTATATTAGGGTAAAGGGAGTTTAAGTAATTTTGGAAAGAGCTTAATTATCTAAGAGTACCTGACCATACGACAAAAATATCATCAACGTATCTACGCCAAAATACAATTTGTTTAGCAAAGGAATTATTCGGAACAAGAATTGTTTTTTCTAAATTAACCATGTAAATTTCAGCAAGGAGAGGACTAAGCGGGCTGCCCATTGCTAAACCTTCGTTTTGCTTATATCATTTATTATTAAAAATATAATAGTTCTGGTTTATGCATAGGTCTAATAATGTAATATTGAACACATCATGATTAAACCTAAACCTGTCTCTTTTTATAGTCGAGTAGTTAATTTACCAGACACAAAGTTTGATAATAAGGAAATAGAAATATTGAATAAAGGACTTAAATATGCCCCTGATAACTACTTGACTCCTAAATTACTCCAATCATTAGCCATCGACACGGAAATTGCCTTAAGAAAACAACCTATCCAAATTAAAACTGAAACAGCCGTAAAAATTTATAAATTCAGAGCCAATTTTTTTTCTTAAATATGACCCCATGTAAGCCAAAAGGCTGAACACCATGGTTTAAAGAGTATCATTCTATTCCATAGAAACGTGTGTTTCTAGAAGAAAAAAACTAATTAAATTAATAATAATTTCTCTCCTTGAACAAAACTTGTCAGGACTTGCCCTTTTCGAAAATAAATTCTCATTTCTCAAATGGTCCTTTAATAAAGAATCTATTTCAGCCTGCATTCATTTGAAGTTAACTTTTTATATTATTTCAAAATTGGATGAAAATTAATCAAACCAGAAGTGTTGAATTCACTCGAATTTTTATTATTACTTAATTCGTGTAGAGAAATGTAGATAACTTACTAGTTATATATACATAGATGTATTTCCGTAATTTAAAGATTGTCTTATCCACAAAGAGAAACAAAGAGGTTGTCCTCTGCTTGATGCAAATAAACATAGACACATATATATCGAAATTATATATCTGTATATATATATATATATAATTTTTTGTTTGAGACTATAGTTTCGAAGGCTTGGCCCTCATCTTCAATCTTTTTAATTATAAATATTATTTTTCATGGGATCAGTATCGCGTGATATTGAAATTTTTGAAAAAAAATTCTTTCTTTTCTCAGCCAGGTAGAATTAAAGTTTTTTAATTCTAACTGCCTATTCAACTGAGAAAGAAAGAAAAAAATTTTTCAAAAATTTTCAATATCAACGCGATACTGATCCCATGAAAAGACTGATGATGAGGGCCAAGCCTTCGAAACTATAATCTCAAACAAATAAATAATATATATACAGATATATAATTTCGATATATATGTGTGTATGTTTATTTGCATCAAGCAGGAGGACAACCTCTTAGTTTCTCTTTGAGAATCAACAGCTCTGCTACTGTCGGCAAAACAAAATTTTTTCAATTGTCTAATCCACCAACTTAAATTGATTTATAATTAGACTTTAAAGATACTAATTTCATTTTGATTAAAAATGTGAGAAAATAAACAGATTGGTATGTTTTTGGTATGTTGCAGCCGCCCCCGAGACGTATGTAGGTGCAAACGCTCCACCTACCATCAACCATCACCCCCCAACAACCGAACGACACTTTCCGTTTCAACTGAAGAACAAAGCTGCTGCTTCCAAGCGAGGCGCGACAAAGCGCACCAGCAAGACCACTTCTGCAAACACGATGGCAACCGCCCCTGGGCATCAGGAGACGTCGGTCCTCAAAGACGCCTACCATCCCTCGCTCAACGAATCGCTTAAAGTGCATAACTCCGTCAGCTTCAAACTAGTCAAGACAGGTGAGTTTATTTTATCTCTCTTTATTTGCTCAAAACTGTATTTATCAAGCATTTACTTCTTAAAAGTAACCTCAATATCAAATTTAAAGTTGATATATAGTTCCAGTAGTTTCTGAGAAATTGTGATATATTTAAATCTTTTTTTTCTTCCATTTTAAATTTTTACAAACAGATTTTAACAAGCAAGCATTCACTCCTTAAAATTAATTTTCTTATACAATTTCAAGTTATAATTACTCGAGTGATTACTATAACTTATTAGCTCCAAGAGTTCCTGAGAATTCGTGATGAAACAGCAATATTTTTCCTTTTCTTTTTTATACCACTTTAAATTTGAATTTTTTTACAACTTTTCTTAATAAGCATTTACGTCTTTTAATAATAACTCTTTACAAAATCTCAAGTTAGTATGATGAAACCATGACTTTATTATTTGTCCCTTTTCACCCCTTTTTCACTTGCTAAAAATAGTCTCCATATTAAATTTCAAGTTATCCTCTCCAATGCTATCGTAAAATTAAACGATTTCTCCTTGTTTTTACCAACTTAAAATATGATTTGAAAAAATGTTCTTAATAGCGAGTAACTTCGTCAGTAGTCTTAGCTCACACGGAATTTCCTCCTTTCTGTGCAAGCAATGCTTTTAAATGAGTCTGTGCATATATGGCGGACCCAGTCTCGAACGGTGGAACTAATTTTTGCGCCCAATGCTAACGGACGGACAGAGAGAGCAAAATTCTGCCGCGTTTTTTCCGAGTTGGAAATTCCGCCCCTTGTTAACAAAGGTGAATAGTTAACTTCATGCCAAACATCATGTTCCTAGCCCAAGAAGTTCCAAAGAAATTTTGATGAATCAATTATACGTTAGTATTTTAATTTGATAGAAATAGATAGCAGCTCTTAACCTTTTTATTATTGAAGGAGACAATAAAAGAGTGTGTCTTCTGCTGGAATTATAAATTTTATTTATTTATAACGAGACTATAGTTTCATAAATTAATTCCTGTGAATCCATTGTAATAGCCTGATGAAGAGGGTTAAGCCCTCTAAACTATAGTCTCGTTATAAATAAATAAAATTTGTAATTCCAGCAGAAGACACACTCTTTTATTGTCTCCTTCAATATATAAAAATTCTGCTACTCTCGGCAAAAAAACTTTCAATTTACTTTTTATTATTGCATACATCAAAACCAAATTTACAAATCTTGGTAGCACAAACAAAACTAGCTATGTGATCTATATTCGTCCTAGCTACTTTTTCATTTTAAAAAGTTTAATAATCTTAAAAATAAAAAATTTCGAAAAATGGATGAAAATAAATCGACTAAATAAAAAAAAAAAAAAAAAAAAATTGAAAAGGAAAAGAAAAATGGAAATTACCTCCATTTAGTATGTATGTACGGTATATCCTCATAGCTCCTACAATTTACCATTTATTCTGATGAAATTTATACACTAAATTTTTAAATATCAAAATATTACAGGGGTAAAAAAATTGTAAAAATAAATTTGAGGTACTCCTTTAAAAAAAAAGTTATAATTGAAAAAATATTTCGTCCTCTCACAATTATATTAAATATGAAACTTGTTTTGTTTAATATAAAATAATTTTTTTGTATGTCAAAATCTACGTAACCTTCATTTAGTGAATCACACTCTCACTTGACTATGTTTTAATATCAACATAAAAATTTTAGCCACAGAATTGTCATGGAATAAAAACTAAATTAATCGAATAATATTCCATTCTGAATAATTACGAATGAACCGATGGGAAAAAAATCCTTTTTACCTTGGATGAAATTCAATATTCCAAACTCTCATGGCATCTGAAAATAATCAAATTTCCTTTTCAAATTATTATTAAATATTGATCCATATTGTCATGAATGACATTTCCTTTTTTGGAGATACACGACTCGTGCCAGCGATCGAACAAATACAAGTTCCATTCTAATTTTAGTACTCATTGTAAATATCCCCTGGAGCATATTCAGCTAATAATAACTTCAAATAGAAACCGACACTATTTTGAAAGCCTTTTCAAATAATTAGTCCTCATTATTCTCCAAAAATATTCCGATCTAATATGCAATTGTTAAACGTAATGAACAGTTAATAGATGAAATGATTAATAATTATAAGATTGGAGTAATTTTTGGAGAGGGACTGATAAGTGAATTAAGTGGATATCGATGAGGCAGTCCAAAAAAGAAGAAGATAATTTATACTATCTTTTTATTCATAAAACCGACGTTTCGGAAGCTATTCCCTCCTTCTTCAGGGTTTTGAAAAGTCAGTGAAGGAAATCCAATGCGACATTCCCCTCTGTCTCTTCTTTCAGTGGCAGTAACAATAATATCTTGTATTTCATTCTCAGCAGAATTATAATGCTAGTTCAACATGAAATACAAGATATTATTGTTACTGCCACTGAAAGAAGACACAGAGGGGAATGTCGCATTGGATTTCCTTCACTGACTTTTCAAAACCCTGAAGAAGGAGGGAATAGCCTCCGAAACGTCGGTTTTATGAATGGGGGGATAGTATAAATTATCTTCTTCTTTTTTTGGACTGCCTCATCGATATCCACTTAATTAATAATTAATATTATTTTTTATTATTTATTTTTTTTTCAAAATTGGTAGAAGAAAACACCGAGTAAATAGATGAGTGAATATTCATCTCAAATACAAAGCAATCTGAATTTTTAAAGAATAGTTATTCGAAGACATTTTTTATTTTAAAATTGATATAAATTGAAATAAATTTTTGGAAATTAAAAAGTTGTTAATCAATTTAGTTAACCGATCTTTCAGTGTATAGTATTGCCTATAGGGTATATAAATGTTACGTCTCTGAGACTGATCGGTTGCATAACTTCAGGGCGAAAGTATCTAATCAAAAATTGTATACATTAATTTTAAAGGTTTATTGTAAAATTACTCATAAATGTATTCATGCCGCCATCACCATATACACAATATTCGAAAATATTCCATAAACTAGTTAAGAATTTAATCTATATATAAAGTCTTTCTATCCCTTAAAACTAATAAAGCTAAAATCTTAATAATATTCTACAATGTTACATATAGTATATTCATTAATTAAAAATAATAACTCTATTTTTATTATAGGTTGATTATGTAGTATATTTCATTTTTTTTTTTTTTTTAATTTTAAAATTTTATAATTTTAATTTTTTAACTCCCCCCCCCCCCCACCTTTAATTTTTGGTTCGATTTCAACAAAAATTAAATCAGCTCTTAATCTCAATGCACAAACTACATGTGAAATTTCTTTCGTTTTGATATTCACTAGTTTTTGAGCTAGAGCGCACACAAAATTTGTTAACGTACGTACTAACTAACCGACATTTTGACAAAATAATTAATATCCTTCAGAGAACCTTATTCTGCGATGACAACCTAAATCTTAAATTACGACAGAGATTGGTTAAATTCTATGTTTGGCCCATTCTCTTATATGATATGAAGCGTGGGCCCTCAAAGTTAGCACAATGAATCACCTAGAGGGCTTTGAGATGTGGATCTTCAGACAAATGCTCCGAATCCCCTGGGTCGAGAGAGTTACCAACAGAGAGGTCTTGTAAAAGATCAAATACAGAGCGGGAACTCCTCAACACTATCAAGTGCCGGAAAATCTCTTACATTGGTCAAATCTTGAGATGTAGTAAATATCGACTGCTTCAATTGATCCTCAAAGGGAAAATTGAAGGTCTTTATGGACCCGGGAGAAAACACTTATCCTGATTAAGAAATATAAGGGAATGGACTGGCATCCAAAGCGTGGGAGAATTGTTCCGCGAGGCTTGTCAGGGATGTCTTCGCCAAAGTCAGGGAGACCACACAAGGCAATTGAAGAAGAAAAATTAATATCTCGTAAAATATTATTTTTTCGATGTTCACTCATTAGAGCTTTTTTGTAGACCAAATCCTCATGGTTTCGTTCAATTTTTTTTTATCAAAATAGCCGTTTTGAGATATCTCAAAAAACGAAGCAAAAAAAAGCACTTTTTTTACAAAGTCTGGTAAATAAAAAAAAAAAATTGTAGGTATTTATAATAACATTAAATTTTTTGCAACGAAATTTTCTCTGGAGAGAGACGGACTGTTAAAAATTTTATATTGAATGTAATGGAAGGCAGCCCAGGGGTAGTGAGGAAAGAAAAAATTAACACATATCAAATAAGGTGGAATTTATTGGAATCCTTCCTCCTTTCCTTTCAAACCGACGTTTCGGAGCCATTTATCTATCTAATTAAGAAAAGGAGGAAAAAAAATTGTTTTTCTATGCCTTTGTTAAAAAAGAAGAAAGTTTTAAACACTTCTGTGGAGAGAAGAAGGAAACATTGTATTTGTTTTATTCATTATTGGCCCTTTGAAACCCTGAAGAAGGAGGGAAAAATCCTCTGAAACGTCGGTTTGAAAGGAAAGGAGGAAGGATTCCAATAAATTCCATCTTATTTGATATATGTTAATGTTTTCTTTCCTCACTACCCCTGGGCTGCCTTCCATTACATTCAATAACATTAAATAGTTGGTCAGATTTCGTTCGGTTAGTTTTGGCTACTTAGAGATAGGTAAACTTGACCCTTAATGACAAATTGGTTCTCAAATTTATTTTGTTATTAAATAAAGGTAACGTTATCGAAACAAGTTTATAAAGCATCATTTTTCTTAGTTAAAAATTTTAATGGATCAATAATCAAGTATTTACTTTGTCGAAATTAAATGACGTCGAAGGAGAGAGGAGGAGCTAATTGTTCATTTTCAATTCTATGTTTGACGACTTAAGTGAACTTTTCATTTCTTGATTTCTCAGCTAAATGAATGGAGGAAAGCATCTCATTTTTCATTTTCAAAATTATTAAAATAAATCTAAGATAAAATTAAAAGTACATAAAAGATTTAACCCCCCTCCAATCCATGAAAAAGTTTCTTTAGAATTTTTAAGAAAAGAAACTTCAATTTAGGAAAGAAGCACTTTTAATTTATACCACTGTTTAAATATAATATAACAAAATTAGTGGACAGTGAAATTCTTATTTTTATAATTATTCTGTAATTTCACTATTTAATCATGGGGGTAACCTAAAAAAATTAAAACAATTAAGCGAGAGTCATGCTTATGAAAATATTTGATTAAATTTCCTGTACGTAAATATGGCTCTACGAAACTGAAAATAAAACTGACCTATGAATACTTATTCTAAATTATTTATTATTAAAATATATGATAAAAAATATCAGTAATAGGCGTTTTTTGTTTTACCAGAAATATCATCATAAAATAAAATTACTGTACCATAAACTTGAATAAGCGTAGACACGTAAAAATATAAAGATTTTATCACTTCCCTAATCTTAATGATCTTGATCAGCATTTCCTAAATAAAAAATGGAATACTTTAAATTTTTAATAGCTTGCCAAAAAACTTCCTGGGGTTTAATTGGGATTTCTAGTATTATTTCCAACTTAGTTATATTAGAAAGCGACTATACATGAAGCGGATTTCAAAATTAAAAATTAGTAGCAGCTTTTGTTCTATTATCCACTACCTCCACTTAATGGAGAAGTTAACATGACAACACATTAAATCTCATTATTTTTTCGAGCAAACTTTTTTTTTACTTAGGTGTTTTTGGTAGGATATATAAATTACTTCATAAAAAAATCTCGCACTAAAAGCTTTCTCATGCAATATCTATATATAGGCCTCCCTTTGGTTTCGTATTTTCAAATGATATAAATTTTATAAACTTTATATACCTACCTATATATATATAGTCATTTTTGGGGTAGATTTTGGACATTTTTAAAATGTTCTAAATCCTCGGTTTTTTAAGTTTTAGCATTCAATTTTGGAAGATATCTTTATTGATGAAATTTCTCGAAATTTTTTGTAATTTTTACAAAATTTCACCCCTAAACCGAAAAATGAAGAATTTTAGATTTTGGGGCTTTAAACACACAAGGCTTCTTTATCTTCGATGTTTTTTAATTTATTAAGTTTACATTTGGGATATGGGTGTATTTTTCAAATTACTAAAAAATAGTTTAGAACCATTTTTTAAATTCTGCTCGGGGAAGGGGGGGGGTGGAGAGCGATCTGAGGTGGAGATGGGGAGAGGGTTCAGGGGGTGGGGGATTTGGTGGGTGTGAAGGGTGACCGCAGGCGGGGGGTCCAGGAGGGCTTTCTGAAATTGAATTGAGAATTCTAAAATACGATTGGGGTTTTCTGAAATTAAATTGATATTTTCTGAAATAAAATTGGAAAAGAGGAGAGAATAGTAGAAATAAAAAATATTATTTTTTGTTGCAATTACGTTCAAAACTTCGTTCCCAGCCACGCTTGAGCGGATCAAATCGTTCAAAAATTTCAAAAGTAAATTATTTTTTCTGTGAAAAGTAAACATTATTTTTCAAAAATAAAAGCGGTTTTAGTTAAAGGGTGCTCTTTAGTATGAGGATGAACAACAACCTAATTCCATATTTTTTTATTCAAAAAAATTATTTGGCCAATTAATTCATTGAGGTTAAATTTTTATATTGAAAAACATTTCCATTTCCATAACTCGTAAACTTTTGATTTTAGACATTTCTTACATATTAATTTTTCTGATGGAAATTAAATGTGCTTTAATAAAGGTTCCTATATAAATTTCTGTACTTCAAATGGTTAGGCAGTAATGGAGAAATTTAAGAGGAAAGTTAGATAAATACTCCCTACAAAATTCAATGCCCTCCTAAAAAATAGAAATTTATTACGAGGCATCACTTATGTATTTTTTCATTAAATTATTTCGTTACTTCCAAAATTTGTCAATTCTACTAAAAAGTTAATCTCTAATCGGATTACCGAAATTGAAACCTTGTGGTGGCTAATCAGCTGGCCGGCTGCCCCCCTAGGAAAACTCCCTAACTACGCCAATGCTGATCGTAAAAAAAAACATAAAAGCAGTGAATATGCTCTCTTCTCTGGCGTGTGCGTGTGGGATGATTCTGCACGGGTCGCCGGTCGGATGAGCTCTTCTGCGTGTGGTAGTATGTGGGAGTAAGAGCTTTGCCTGCTTCCCCTCGTCTCTTTCCAGGCACATATGCTTCGATCTTGCTGTTACTCTTTAAAACATAATTAGTCACATTATCTATTAATATTTAAATTATATTTAGAATTTTAGATATTCTTGCAATAGATTCCTTTGAAATATTTAATATATTATTTCCTCAAACGCCCAATTTCACTTATCATAATTGACATCATAAGATAACATCGCGTTCTTAAGAGTGGATTGTGACCTTCCTTTAGTAATTTTGTAATCTTTTTACTCATTAAGAGAATTGTCTAAGCCAGGGGTTTCCAAACATTACCGAGTCGCGGCTGCTTTTTTCAATTAAAATTTTTCGATGGCGTCCCAAATAAAAGTATGTCTAATCGTAAGAAATAATAAGCTGACATGTTCTGATGTGGCCATCCACTTGACTTTACCATAGAACCTGGTCCCTCACTCATATTTAATAAAATTATTTATAATCATGTAGGGGCGGGGGGTTAGTTTTTGCATTTTTAGACTTCTGGGGTCCCATCACTGATTATGTATACAAAATTTGGTTGAGTTTGGTACAAGGGCCTAGATTTTTAATTTTTAACCCCCCCTTCTCTACCCCCTTAATTTTGGGTAGATATGCACCAAAATCTAATCAGCTCTTAATCTCAATGGACCAAAACTACGTGTGAAATTTGGTTTTGATATTCACTCTAGTTTTTGAGCTAGCTCGTCCACAAAAATTTGGTAACGCACAGACTAACAACCAGACAACCAGACAAACTAACTAACTAACTAACAGACATTTTGACAAAACAATTATTATCTCGAAAAATCTAATTTTTCGATGTTCACTTCGAGGGCTTTTTTGTAGAGCAAAATATCATGGTTTCGCTCAATTTTTTTAATCAAAATAGTTTCAGCCGTTTTTGAGATATTTCGAAAAAAAGAATGAAAAAAAAAACACTTTTTTCATGCACGATTACAATACTTGACCATACACTGTATGGTAAAGTAAAAATAAATAATAAATAAATTTTTTGTCTAGTTAGGCCAAATCTTGATTATGAACCTGTGAAGAGGCCGCGGCGCACGCAGTTAGCGAACCTCTGGTCTATGCAATAAAACAGAAAGCTTCAACACAGGTTATGCATTTGTTTAGGAAAAATTGAAAATTTTATGTAAAAAGAAAATAATTGCAAACCAAGTAAAAAGTAATTAAGTGTCAAATTCTACAGGAGTAAATTAAATAAATATTATATAATATTTAATTATTATTATGATAACTTGTTTGAAAATTGTTAACGCTAAATCCTCAATACATCACAGCGTCAAGAACTTAGCCTTTCAATTCTTAGTAGACGAGCTTATCCTCTTAAGGTATTACCAGTACTATTATAAGAAGCTCAACACTTTTAAAAGTTGAGAACGCAATTTATTCAACAAGTTGAAGTTGTTCGGAGATAAAAATTTAATCCAATTATTAGAAGAATCAGTAAAACAAGATAAAAATAAATATTTCAACCAATATTTGGCCTAAAGTTGGTCTTATTATGCTCACTATAACATTGACCAACTTCATTCTACCTGCTTTATAGACAAAGTGAAAAAAAATTCTCTAGTCTCAAAAAAAAATATTATATCTATACTCACAGGTCTAAAAATAAAAGCATGGCCGCTAATTTTAATTAAATTGCAGATTAAAGGCAGCCATGTTTTTTTACTCATATGATTATGGAAACTTAATGCTTACAAAAAAATATATATTTTCTGCCTTTTACTACTAGGAAAATAATTTTTTAATACTACTATTTTTTTATTTTGTTTTAATCTTTAAAATTTGCAGGAGATATCAAAGCGTATTAGAATTAGTAAATAGTCTTCTCTCTATCAAATTTCTGGAAATGATGTGACATTTTAAATACATATGTGTGCAAAATTTCAAGAAAAGTTATTCAGTGAAAGTAGGTCAAAATTCGATTACTAGATTCTACTTCTCTCCAAGATTTTTCATTTGAGTTACTAGTGAGAAACCAAGTCAAACAATACAGGACTAGACAATACTTTTCAATTTTAAAAATATCTTATAAGCCAAGAGATGGGGGTCGGGTTAGGACAGCGGTTAGCGTACAAGCCTGCTAATCAAGTGGCCCCGGGTTCGAATCCGAATCGAGGCAATCCGACTAAAAATCCTACATAGAAGTCATAATTTAATCATAGTATCGTAAATTGGCTGATGGCTAGAAGAGCCGAAAAGCCAAAAAAAAACAATAGATTTCTTTGTAATGTTTAGATAAATATTATTTTGAAAGATAAAATTATAAGACATTCCAAGCAAAAATAAAATAAATTCGTGGTCTTTGTTTTTGGTAGTTGTAATTTCTTAGACTCTTTATGGTTTTGAATGGTTGCTGAATCCGAATCTGAGGGTTACTAACCAAATTTCTTGACGGAACATTGTCAAAAATGCAAAAAAAGGTAAAAAATCTCATTTTTTGTTTATAACTCGAAAACTATCAACTTTACGTAAATAAGCTTCCTATTCAAAATGAAAGTTGATAAGATTTCCTGCAAATTTCATCATTAAGGTTTTTTCTGCGCCCAACCGTTCGGGCTCAAGCGCTAGTTGAAAATTGGAAAACAATTTCTTTTTCCGCATATCCCAAAAACTCGAACTTTTTTCGATTTTTTCCCATTTTAACCACGAAAGAGCACGTTTTCGACAAAGACCACTCTATACATTTCTAAACTAGATTAAATTTAATACATTTTTTGGAAAAAATCGGAGTTTTTCCTTCATAAAATAAAAACCATTCATCCTAGAAACTTGATTTCTATCTCACTCGCTAGGAAATTGTGTTGAGTTGAACCTGTACTTGGACCACTTTATTGATAAAACTCTTAAATTTATAGATATTCAGCATTATCCATGACACTTTTCAGGATTCGGATCATATCCTGTCAGGAAAAATGCTAGATATCTGTAAATATAAGAGTTTTATCAAAAAAGTGGTCCAAATAAACGTTCAAGTCAACAAAATTTTCTAGAGAATGAGATAAGAATCAAGTTTCTAGGATGAGTAGTTTTCATTTTATGAAGGAAAAACTGCGATATTTTTCAAAAAATTGGAATTTTTTAAAACTTCAACCTCATTGCGGTATGGGCTATCATTATCCAATTAAGATGAAACATTCTTTAAATTGTATAAAGTTTAATCTGGTTTAAAAATGTATGCCGTGGTCTTTGTTGAAAACGTGTTCCTTCATGGTCAAAATAGGAAAAAAACGAAAAAAGTATGAGCTTTTGGGATTTGCAGAAAAAGAAAAAATACGCCAATGTTCAACTAGCGCTTGAGTCCGAACGGTTGGTCGAAAAAAAACTAAATTATGAAATTTGTACGAAATTTTATGAAGTTTTTTTTTGAAAATGAAGGTTATTTACGAAAAGTTGATAGTTTTCGAGTGTTAAGCAAAAAACAAGATTTCTTACATTTTTTCCATTTTTGACAATGTTCCGTCACGAAATTTTGTTAGCAACCTTCAGATTCGGATTCAGCACACCAAAAAACCAGTAGATCAAGAAATCAAAACTACCCCAAAACTTTCCCCTGAGGGGCCCTTTAGAGAACAATTTAACTGGAGTAAAAAGGAACTTCAATAAATTAAAAAGAACATAATTCTTTATTAAACATATGAAATATATTTAATTACGGTTAGTTTGCCATAAGAAACGGTTTGTCGTTGCCGTTACTAATCCCATGAGGCCTGCCCTTGGAGGGGTCGGGTTCTGACACCCAAACCCCCACGTGGCTACGCTTGGAACCAAGATAAATAAAAGTATAGGTCTCTCCTTTTTTCCTCAATGACAAATAATAGGTCACTTTTATTATTCAATCACTCAAACTTGAATATTGCATTATTTCCGATTAAAAAGACTAATCTTCAGGTCGATACTAATTCCATCACATAGCCTAGTAAGTGATATTCACTACTTGAATTATTGATTCTAGTCAAAGACAAATATCCTTCTTAACCTACTTTCGAATATTGGGATTATGTGAATTGTTTTTATTGTGTTCAACTGAATATTATCCGAAAATCCATTTATATGTAGGTATATTTTTCATTCAAGATTTAAATGGGATTTTGAAAGCACCATTTTTGTATGATCAATGAAGATGAGGAACATGTAGCATGGTTTCTTTTTAAATGGGTAACATTCCTTTTTTTCTTTAATACTGATTTTATTAGCCAAATTATTTCTTTGATACAGTTTTAGAGTAAATCCCTAAACACTACGGATTTACATTGTGTTGTTTTTCTTAACTTATATTACACGAGGGTATTCGCAGATATATTATAGGTAAATTAACATGAAAATTTTTTTTAAGCACTTACTAATAATATTATATTCATTATTTATTATTGCCTAATTAGGTTAGGAAATATTAATTAACAAGTAAAATGGTTCATAATGTTTTGACTCATATGTAATTAGTTTGTCATTAAAAATACTTAAGGACCTTTTGGCATTAGGTATTGAACCAAATTTCACCACATTTTAAATTTACTCATACTTCCTAAGCTCCCAAAACCTTTTCTTAAACTTAATTTTCGATTAAATAAAATTTCTTCTTTGTACTTTAATCCTTCCCCCCACTACTTCTTCCCCCACCCCCTTTAGTGTTAATTTAAAAATTTACCTCTAAACAATTTTCAATTTTTAAACTCAATTTTCTATGTGAACTCCTGAAGATGGGCTCGTCCCCGAAATATATAGAGATTCATGCTAATAAGAATTTTGTCTTTAATTTGTGAACCCTACTTAGTAATTTATATTTTTAAATTTTTATTTTTAATTTTATTAATATATTTCACCTAGAATGTACACCATTCTCCCTTAACTCTATTCATTGACAATAACGAAATGTCTTCATTCAAAGAACAGCTTATGCTTGTATTCCAAATTAATCCTAATGGGTATTTAAGAAATAGTTAATATGCTAAAAGTACGCCATTAAAAACGTTGAGAACCCTGGTGTAAATAGCTCAATCAAAGATGATGTAAAATCATATCCCTTGTCTTGTGAACATATTTAATCCTTAGTTTGTAATTAGCATTTGGCTCAAAGAAGCCACTCCACCTTCATTCACTAATTATTCTTAAAAGTTCGTTTAGAAGGAAACGTTTTGCCTTTAATCAGTATCATATTTCTTTTCTTTATTGTTTGCATGTTTAGATTCAAATACCCTGTATATTTTAGTGTTTTTTTCCAAATAACTTGAATCGAAGATTCTTTTTTCATAAAATTACATCGTGGTTTGATTTAAAAGGAATGTTCTCAAACATAAAGATTTTAATTCTACGTTTGGATGTTTTTATGAAAAATAGTTGGAGTTTTTTCAACAAATCTTAAAACCTCTCTCAATAGCGTGATATTTCCTCGTTATTTCAATTTAAAAACTAAGAAACAAAGAAGGCCAATTTAAATCTTTATCTTGGTAGATATCTATATTTATATTATATGGGTGTCACCCAAAATCTCGACTGTCAAAATCCCGACAGCCCAAAATCCCAACAGACAAAATCCAGACAGCCGAAATCCCGACATCAGACGTTATTTTAATATTTTATTAACCTTTTTAATATTTACAAAAATATATATAGTATCTACCATATACATATATATATTTTTCAATTAAAATTGAATTGAAATATCAATAAAATAAATGTTATCAATCTTTTTAATACATATTTAATTTTACAAAATCGTTTTGTTGTTATAGTACCTAAGCACTCAACAAATGAATTAGCATCAAGCAGAGGATAACCTCCTTGATTTCTCATTATGAATCATCATCCTGCTACTCTCGACAAACAAAATCTCTTCAATGCATTGTTACCTTAACACATTTATTATCATTTTTAACTAGAAATCCAAGGGTAATATTTTCCAGTAAATTGTATGTGTTAGAAAAGTAATGAGTTTCATCTGTGTTTTTATGTTATTTGAAATACGGATTCATTTATTTGCATTACCATTTGCCTGGTGTGTTGCTCGGTTAGTTGACATAGTCCATGTTCTTTTGTAACCTTCACACCCAATAGCTCTCTCTTGCTTTAAAAATATAGTCTATTTTTATTGAAACATTCAAATGAACAAAGAAATTTTGTTATATCGTTCGACTCAATCAGTTAAAACGAATGGCAATCTAATTAAGCTACCTTATCTTAAAACACTTTGTTTGATCCAAAGATCATACGAATTGATGGGCATTTAAATATTTCTTTTTAATTCGTTTAATCTCCAATCAATTAATCTTTTAAAGATAAAATTATAGATTTCACGGAGCATTAATTAAAGAAAATACTCATTTAGTAGATTTATTATTAAATTAACAAGTAAATAATAAATGTTAATTATTTTAATTATTAATGTGGTCATTATCAGTCATAATTTTAAAGATACTTCGAGCTCGTTCGCGACTTTTACATATTACTCTAAAAAATGTTTAAATCGCCCAAGGGATGTTTTTTATTAGTAATAAATTGACACGTTCTGATGTGGCCATCCACTTGTCTTTACTATACACCCTGACCCCTCTCTTATATTTAATATTTAATAAAAATATTTTATAATCATGTAGGGGGGAGGGGTTAGATTTTGCAATTTTAGACTACTGGGGGCCCAGTGATTATGTATACAAAATTTGTTAGAGTTTGGTACAAGGGCCTAGATTTTCATTTTTTGACCTTAACCGCCTCCCCCCATTTTGGGCGGTTAGTTTTTGCATTTTTAGACTAATGAAGGACCACTGATTATGTAGATATACAAAATTTGGTTGAGTTTGGTACAAGGGCCAAGATTTTCATTTTTTGTTCCTACCCCCCTCCCCATTTTGGGAGTTTAGTTTTTCCATTTTTAGACTTGTAGGGGCCCACTGATTATGCATACAAAATTTGGTTGAATTGCTCAAATGGCCTAGTTTTTTTATTTTTTGCATTTTTGGTGTTCTGGGACCCACTGATTATGTATACAAAATATGATTGAGTTTGCATACAGGGTATGGTCAAGTATTGTAATCGTGCATGAAAAAAGTGGTTTTTTTCGTTCTTTTTTTTCGAAATATCTAAAAAACGGCTGAAACTAGGTATTTTGATTAAAAAAATTGAGCAAAACCATGGCATATCGCTCTACAAAAAAAGCTCTAATAAGTTCACTTATTTTAATCAAAATAGCTTCAAGCGTTTTTGAGATATTTCAAAAAAAGAAGCAAAAAACACTTTTTCATGCACGATTACAATACCCTGTATGGTAAAGTAAAAACAAAAAGAAAAGTGGAGAATTATTTATTTCAATAAGTTTAACATGAGAGTCCAAAAACAAATACAGAGATACCATTCGAAGAATCTTAAAATCTGAAGCAGGGAAAATGAACCTGCACGCTAGTCGGCACTTGTTATATTGACACTCGACATAAATTTTCATTGTTTTTAGAAAACTCGAAAAATAGTCTAGATCTAAACTAGATAACCATGGCTTTTCCTTATTTGTAATTTGCGATATATAAATAGGTACACTTATTTCTTGGTTCGCAAAGCATATTATTTGCCTATCATTCAAAAAACAATTTTTTTGTTTGCTACTTTTCTCGCTCATTTTTTAAGTGGAGAAAAATTTTCAAATGTTATTTTTTTCTATCTTTATGTCTGTCTCTCTCTTTGTCTGCAGCCACCACATAAATCAAATACGAAAAGACTTAGAAAGTTCGTTCTGGTTTAAAAATGTGGGTATTTTCAATGCGGTTGGCTGATAGCTTCAGGGCTTTCTAATTTTAGAACTAACTCCTTGTTCAAAATGTAGAAAATATCTTTTTTTTAATGATTTTTTAAAGGTTTTCTTATACAATTTAATAACACCTGCCAACGCACATTTTTTGCTTAAAATGTTAGACCGATTTCTAGGTATATATTCATCGCTTATTAAACTGTTTTCATTCGTGACCCCATTTAGGCTGAAATTTTTTTCACGACCTATAGGTATTTGATATATGGTATAAACCATCATTTTGACTAGCAAATCATAAATAAATTTTCAAAATTTTTAAAATTTGATCTGTATTTTATAACTGCCAATGCTGAGAACGTCACTTCACATTTAAATAAATATATCTAATACAAAATGGCAATTTCATAAATTATTAAAAATTCAATGAGAGACATAACTCTAATTCACTAACTTTAATTTTTGGCCGCTGCGCATATAATTTTTTCATTGATCATTATTTTATTGTCATTGTTCCCCTTAAGTTTCGAGACCCCAAAATTCAGTTACACGACCCATAGTTTAAGAAGCCTCACTGTTTTAGTGATGATTCCAAAAATATGACTAGTTTTTCCCTAGCAGCTCTAATGTTTTTAAGATATATGTGGTCATATCTCCGAAAAAGATAATTTTTGCCTATTTTTCAGGAATATTGATTCAAAACAGCAATACATAAATTCAAAACATATAGTTTTATTAATTGAAAAAAAAGAAGCTTTATCTATCATTTCCAATTAAGCTAAGTTAACATTGATCTTAACCGATTGGACATATATGGTAGATCATAAGAAGCAATCTTGAGTCTTTTTCCCCTCCACATATCTAATAAATTGAAATGATCAATTTTTACCAAAATGAGATGTAGAGGCTTGCTTAGCTGTCTATTTCTAATGCAAATTTTGTTGTGGCACAATTATCAAAAGTTCTTTAATGATATTATCATGACTTTTCACATTTTTTTTAATCCAACTCGAAAAAAGAAATAATTCACTACGAAGATGCACCAGCTCTAGATTATGGCAGATACATTCGTGACAAGAGAGTGATCAAGGGATGAGATCAAGACAAATGTATATTCTCGTAATTTATTATAGGTTTTCAAAAGAGTTCCAATTTCGATACTCCCTGTAAATTTACATTTTTTTGTTATTAACATTATAATCACAACTCATCTCGACTCTCAAATATCATTCTAAATTAATCTCTCAAGGACCTTACTGGTATGGTTGCTTTACCCAGCGACAAATTTTCATTTCGCAATTATATTTACTAATTTATTATATTGTCTACACACGTTTGTTTTAGAAACTAAGAATGTAATGTATGTATGCTCCTTTTGTGTGAATATATTCTCATAAATTTTTTGACAGCAATCATTCATAATGGTATGATTTGTGTTATGTTAATAATCTAGTTAGTAAGATCGTTTTGAGTAAATTCCCCAATGAAACACGGTACAAGTCTATTGGAATATATGGATAATGTACTCTCTACTGTTTTTCTAAATACTGGGAATGCTAATGCTGTCTATTCATATAAGCCATCAATTAGCATATACCTCGAAAAATAAATATAATTTGGATTAATTCAAAGATAAAGACTGGTGCTTAAATTAATTTAAATTTAATAAATGAGCAATGTATAAAATTTTAAAAAGTTTGATTTTTTCCATCTCAGTTGATCTCTTGTTCGGTCTCTTATATAGAACCGTGTACATCTTTTCTCCCTTTATAATACTACTATGGCCTTTAAGCTAGATAAAGTCGATAATCCCATGTAAAATATAAATTCTTATTTACGCTGAATAATCATAGACACTACTTTACGCTCAAATTAAAAACAAATCCAACAAACATTTTCGTAATTATAATTTATTACTCTAAAAGTCTTTAATTTTTATTTGCTTTCATCTTTGTTGTTCTTTAAGACCTTCAATTTATTAAATCAAAATTAAAATATTGAAGGAGACAATAAAAGAGTGTGTCTTCTGCTGGAATTATAAAATTTTAATTAAAAAAAAAATTATAATTCCAGCAGAAGACACACACTTTTATTGTCTCCTTCAATTTATAAAAATTCTGCTACTCTCGTCAAAAAACTTTCAATTTAATTAAAATATTAAAATAAACTGCAACGGATCGTTGCTAAACTTTATCCAAATTCATTTGAAATATTAATATGTTTATTCCTTTATTATTAATCTGATATCACTTGCTATTTTCAGTCCATGTTGACTTAAATTCAAAAATAGTGATTGATTCTCATCTACTATAATACTCGAGGAATAACCGTTCTACATTGGATTTTAAATGTTTCGGTTATTATTAGTAATCATTCCTGGAGACATGGAGGAATCGACTTAAAATCAAAATTAGCGATTGAATCTCATCTAATACTCGAGGAATAACAATTCTACTTTCGATTTTCGACGTTTCGATTATTATTGGTAACCATTGCTGAAGACATCGAGGAATCAACTTAAAATCAAAAATAACAATCGATTCTTATCTAATACTAGAGGAATAACCTTATTGCATTCTATATTTGATGTTTTGACTATTAATGGCAACCTCTACTGAAAACGTGGAAGAATCGACTTAAAATCAAAAAGACTAAATTCTTTTTTGGTAAACAACTCAAGCTTGACATGTGTGCCTCCGATTTTCAGTAGTAATAACTTGCATAAATATAAATACAAAATAAAATGGTTTATATAAAACTTTTTTTAAATTTATTTACAAAATTAATTGGTCAATAATCACACATATTTATTTATTTAGAAAAAATTGTAGTTATCATTGAATACTCTAACAGGAGGGGAGAGTAAAGAGAGACTAAAAGTTACTTCTTTTGGACGCATCTTTTCGTATCTTATCATTATATTATATACCTATATGTATAATTTTTAGAATATTAAATGCTTATGAGTGAATATTTTACCAAAAAACTTATAATAATCAAGAGTTCAAATCTTGTTGTAAAGAGTTAAAATGGTTCTTTTTAATAGAATTTCATTTTCATTCTGTATTTAGGTTCTTGGTTTAAGTGATCGTTAGACATGCGTGGAGTATAAAAAGTAAAGCTTAATAACAGCCTATAATATTTTCTTCATAATTTTATATATTCTATCCCAATTTCATTAAACACCCCACTTTATATTTCATCCGCCTATTTTGAGATTATCATTTTTTAGGCATTTACAAAATTAGGGGATATAAAATTAATTAACAATTAAAAATAATTCTGAAAGTTATGATCTGATTTTTTTTATTAATAAATCTCGTAAAATAATTTGAATGAAATCTTGAGCCTATAATAGGAAAAATATTTCATTCACTCATAAAAACCGTTCAGTCTGTACAATTAATGTCAAATATGTCAATTGCAGATGAATCATTATGCCGTTTAGTTAGTAATAATAATAAGAAAATATATAAATATTTACTTTCTGGAATTCTGCTCATTTCACACCCTCAAGTTTGAATGTTTTCATAGGAAAAAATAAAGCTTATAGTGATTATTTAATTGCTATAGAACAGAGTTTTTCAAAATTTTTGACTTGACGACCCCATTTTATTTAAAAATTATGCATCCCTGAACCTTTTAATATAATAGGTATAATAGAAAAAAATTTCAATCTTTGTTTCAATTGTTATTAATATTATAAAAAAGGAATTAAAAAAGAAAATCATCAAAAAATATTGAAATTTTCTTTTTCTATTCTAGAAAATTTTAGCAACTGTTGAAAATATTTCTTGGGTTTATTAAAATATGACTCGTGCTTAATACTTTCAAACCGTTTCAATTTTGATTGTTTCATGCTTTCTCCATCCAAAATTTTCCTTTTTTTTTTGCATTTTTGACAATGTTTCGTCACGAAATTTTGTTAACAAACCTTAGATTCGGATTCAGCACACCAAAAAACCTATTGGATCAAAAAATTAAAACTACCCCCAAAACTTTCCCGCTAGGGGCCCTTTAGACAACAATTTAATTGAACTAAAAAGGTACTTTAAGAAATTAAAAAAGAACATAATTCTTGATTAAACATATGAAATATCATATATGTAATTAAGGTTAGTTTGCCATAAGAAAAGTTTTTTCGTTGCCGTTACTCATCCCATGAGCCCTGCCCTTGGGGGTGGGGGGGTCTGACGCGCCCCCCCCCCCCCCCACCGCGGCTACGCGACCGTTACAGTATACTAAATTCAACTGAATTTAAAATGTCGCGACCCACACTTTAAAAAGCTTTGCCATAGATAATAATATTGAAAATAAACATTTTGTTATAATTAAATTATTCTCTTAAATTGATGTTTCCGCACAAACTTTAAACCGAACCTATATTTTAATAAACTTAACAATATTTGAAAAATTGATAGAATAAATGATTTTAATCAAATTTGTTTCATTTTTCATTTAAATAGCATTTCACAATCAATTTAGATTGTGCTTTCAAAAAATAACTCACTTAACTTTTTGTTAAATGGTAGGAAAATATTGGAAACTAAGCCAATTAGTTTAAATCATTCATTCATTGCTTTTAGTACCCTGATTTTACTCTCTAGCTATGCATGAGATATAATTCCACTGAACAGATTTCACAGTTCAAAAATAATTTTCGCAGATATAGCTGTACTGGTATTTTTCTTCAGGAACAATTAATTCTACTAGAAACTAAGATGAAAATACAAAACGAAAGGAAGGAACCAATGACCTAGTTCTTTACGGAAATACATAGAAATTAAACTAAACCAGCTTTGTTTACCTTCTGATGAAACTATGGTGGGTAAATGGAGTTAAGTCATGAACAAATCTGAGTCCTGAACATTTCATCAAGTTTAGAGAATATTCCTTAGTTTGATGTCGCTTAGCAATTAATCAAACCAACTAAAAACTACAACCAAAAAACGTGTTATTTATGTTTCTGACCAGCCTTATGTTATAGCCTTATTCTTGGTAAGAAACTAAACTTAAAAAAACTCCTATAAAATAATCAATTAATTAACTCTAAAAAGTATATTTTATATATGTATGTAAGAATTATGTATAATCTATTAATTTTGTATTTTGTAATTCCTTTTTGTTTTTTGAGTTTTATTATAAAGTGCTTTTATAATTTTTTTTATTTAATTTAAAGAGAATGGCCTCTGGTCACCTAATAAGAAAAAAAAAACTCTAAAAAGTATAAAACAATATATTAAAAAATCGCAGATTTGATGCTTTGGTGGTTGAGTTGTCTTTCGAAAAAAGTCTAAAAATCTAGACTTCACACACATCACTTGAAAACTATTCCAGAAATATGTTTCGAAACGTCATGCATTCTGAAGAAATTTTATCTTTAAAATGTGCAACTAGATGGTTTCCGCAGAAACTTTTCTTTCGATAAATATATTTAAAGTATTTCTTTGGAGACGTGGTGGTAAATATAAATGAAACTTGATGGAGTTTCATCCCAAGATAATGAAATAAATAAATTCGAATAGTTTTTCATTATCTCTGGCTACTACTCCAACAGATTCCATTATCTAGTATATAATTTCCAAGTTACAGCCAGAATAATAGCATCATGCTATTTTTTTGCATGTTGTAAAAATACACTTTGGGTGGTCTGGTTCCACGTCCCACCACTCAAATGGTCTGGAGTGAATATATTATGTTTATAATTGACTATAAATTATAATTTCCATCAAATGGAAGGAGGTTGGCATTAAGTCCCCACGCTTGCCAGACGGATTGGTGACTAGGAATCAGATTATAGCCGGTCAAATATCAATGCAGGGACTCGGACTCGAACCCGGGACTCCTGCTTAGAAGGCTAGTGTCTTAAGCTCTCGGCTAATCCGATTCCATTGTGGGTCAAAAATATTTTTTAACACATATGTATTTTTTACCGCACTCACACCATGCACAGTACCTGGTCCACCTGCTTAGACCAGCCAGACTGGCCATTCCTTGTACAACTATCATAGACGGTACTATTACGCATTATTTCTAGTTGGGTCAAATCCGTACTCAAAAATGTGTCACCAGCTCTTGGACTACTAGTTACCCAAGTCTAAGATCATTTTTTCCTCTGAAAATTGGCTGATATTAAAAAGATAGCTTTTGGATATTTTAAGTTTTTTTTTTTATTTTTCTAAAGTATATGTGCGATATAATTATTGTACAGTGCAACCTCGGTATACGTCTGCTTTAGAACACGTCCAATTCGGAATAGGTCCTGTTTGGGCGCGACAAATCTTGCTCCGTGTCTGTTCGGTATACGACATACATTTTTTGTGAGAATTTTGCGTCATTTTTAAATAATTATCTCAGAGGAAAAATTAAATTAATAATCAATTATTATATTTGGAGTTGATGTAGGTATTATTATTAACTGAATCATCATACAAGTAAGGATATCATGTAACAAAATATAACCGGAAAACAGGAGGGAATAACAAAGTTTTTTCCATTTGATTTGATAATTTAAAATCTATCATTAGCTTACATTTATATTTTAACTACAATAAAGTTTTTTGAACAGATTTTTAATACATAAATCAAACCAACTGATTCTAGGAAAAAGCGACAGAAGATGAAAAAACCAGAATGTTACATTTTTTTGCAAGGGAACTCTTAAGACTTTCACAGAATAGAATATTATTCGTTTCGTTTTGTATTTTAGCATTACGCAGAGTTTAAATTTAAAAATCTATAATAAAATCTCATTTTTTTATTTATATATTTATACAGTGGTTAAATTATTTTACAACCCCATTAATGAGGAATAATATCAATAATAGAATTTTTTTACATAAGATCGGATTAATGCCGGCCTCCCTGGTGTAATGGTCAACATGTCTGGCTGGCAGCCCGGAGGTCTTGGGTTCGATTCCCGGCTATGCCCAGTCATTTTTTCTGTAAGTATAGGGTCTGGAAAAAAAAATAAGTGGGAGATAAATTTAAAAACCTAATTTATCGATCGGAGAATTTACCACTGCTCGAAGCCCCTAAAACTTAGTAAATTGGATATTGGATTGTATCTAACTTTCTGAGATTTGGCTCGTGATCCCGGCTTCTTTCCTTCTACACTATTCTTTTCATGATGGAGAGGCCAGCCCATACAGGCCTTTAGGGGATGGACCTTCCGGTGTATCTCCTTCTCACATCAATGTCATTTAAAAAAAAAAATCACTTTTAAATTTCTTCTTATGGGAAAGGTTGGTTTGGTAACGTCCTATTTGGTATAATTCCAAACATCAGGGACGGATTAAGGTTATATACCGAGGTTTCACTGTATTTTTCTTATTAATAAAAGTAATAATTTATTGATGTGTTTTTATTCACTAGGTTTAATGAGAATTAAATGACACCTCTCGTTGTACTATAAACCTTTGATTGTTTTGTTTCTTTATAGACGCTCGCGTATGAAATATTCCACAAACAATATTAAAATCAATTTCAACAAATGTTTTCAGTTTAGTAGATTATTGTTAAAAGTGAGCGGAAAGGCTTGGCGAGTGCTTTGTCATCGTCGCCCATGCCAGCCAGGCCTCCGGCTCACTGATCGATTGCAGAACCTACAACTTAAGGCGCCCATCACACACCCGCTAATCTACACGACAAAAAATCTCTATCCGCTTCTATATTTAAATTAATGACTTAAATATGAAGGCCCCTAACAGCTCGCCTTATGAATGAATGAATATTTTAACGGCGCGACGCGTCGTACCGGTCAAAACGAAACTGGATAATTTCCGAAAAAAATTTTGTCGGCGCTGTTGACTATTCCATTTTGATTCTAAATATTATGGCTTTCAAAAGCTAAATTTTATTTTATTTCTATTGAACAAACAAAAAAGAAAGGAAAACATACATGAAATTATCAATGACATTTCTTTTGGCAAAATTCTTTGTTACGTCGGGAACATCTTACCTGTCCCTAAATGATTGATGACCGTGAACAAATGGCGGTTTGTAAAATAGAAAATAGTAACTGGGTCAAATGATGTACATTCTTAGATATACGTCCATATTACTTTTCAATCGAGTCCGAACATATGTGTATTATTAGAAGAACCAGCATTTATAAATTATAAAAATATTTTGTTATCTAGCCATAAAATCTTTCATGTGGAGAAAACAAATCATGCAATGGAATGGAATCAATATGGTATTAATTTTCATCAATGATTCTAGAGTGTGTTTATTTATTTGTTGTTCCGATTACTAATATTAGAGAAAGTCTAGAGCACAAAAGGGAAATGTCCTTATCAAAATGACAATTCAGAAAATAATCGATACGTTGAAAATTAAAAGCGAAATCTTGATGGTAATCTGAAATTGATTTTCTGTTCATTATCTTCTAAGCAGTTTAGATAAGCAGGAAAATGTCTATTTTATTTAGGTTATTTTTTTAAATTTTCATTTCATTTCATTTATTATTTAAATAAAAGAATATATATATATTAATGAGATCGAATGAATGAAGTGGTGTGCCAAGAAGATGCAACCCCTCTGGACCTCGAAACACTCTTGTATTAAGGAACACAAGGAAAAATTGATCAAGCGAAAGGGTGAAGTGTCTGTTCACCCGGGTTTGTAGGTTATAAACGTATTGGCGAATGAAGTGGTTCGGCATGTTTTCAATTTAACCGGGAAGAGATGTTCGGAGTCGGCGAATCGCGTTCTACTCACAAAGTAGGCTTTGGGGGAAATTATTGATTTAAACTTATCAGACCATATGTCGTGATAGTTTCTATAAAATAGAGATTGCTTGGAAGAAAAGCTTTTTCGATGGACCAGCGAATCGAGGGAGGCGGTAAGGCTTGGATCAACTTTTAGAGTAAAGTACTTTAAAATATAATTTTACTAAAAACTTTATTTAACCTTTTTTGTAGGCCCCAAGGTACTTAATTAGGATATTAAATTTCATCAAAATTGGTTGAGTCATTTTAAAGATATTTAGAAAAAACTAAAAAAGTACTGAAATAAATAATGTTGTATAATACTAATGTTTGTTGGCCGATATGTACCAAAAACTAATCAGCGCTTCATTTTGTTAAAATGATGGTAGGTTTTCAATTTCATTTCAATCGGTGCCAAGGTGTGGAAAAAATCGTGGACGAAAAAAACGATAACATCCATCCATCCATCCATCCATCCGCACGCACTTCCAAAAAAAATGGCACTTTTTGGCCTCTCGACGAGATCCCAGGTAACTTTTGGCAAAACCGCCACGTGCTAAAATTCAATCTCATTGAATACTTCAATTTGTGACCTTAATTGAGTCCATGGGTTCCGTAGTCTTTACCTGAGGACCCGTTGAAGTCGCGCTTGCCGCCCGACCGATTGCAATACTTTCTCCCATGCTTCGCATTGGATAAAGTAAAAAATATATATATTATACAGATCATGTTAATTTATTCTTCTTAAATTATACATTAATATAATAAATTTCTAACTATTACAACCTATCACTTTAATATTTTTAAATTAAATAATATATGTAGTAATATTTCTTATAGAATGAGAATGAATGAATGAATAACAATAATGTAATTGCTTTAAAAATTTTTGCTATTATAGAGAATACTTTAAAAATTAAAGAAAAATAAATATTTTTCAATAGCCTTTGAAATAATTTCAAAAGAAGTATATATACTTTTACTATTATTAATAATAACACTGCTCGACAAAAATTTCTCTCCGTAAACCTAACAATGGATTCCAGTAGAGTTTAATACGCTGATTATCATGCAATTTTCTGATTTTTTACAACACATCAGAGTTTTGAGATATTATCGGTCAAAATGACGAAAAAGGCCATTTTGACCTATTTTCGAGTCCCATTAGATATTAAAAAGCAATATTTGAAATCAAAATATTTTGTTGACGTAATAGAAAAAAGTTTCCTCTTTGATTTTCAAATTACCACTCGTTTTCAGCTATTATTAGAACTCGAGTTATAACTAAAAAACTAAAACTACTTGATTATAAAGAATAATAAACATAGATAAAAACATAAGGTCTTAGTTTTTTATTTTTTATAACTCGAGCTGTAATTGTGCTAAAAACAAGTGATGATTTGAAAATCAAAGAGGAAGCTATTTTCTATTAAGTAAACAAAATATTTTGATTTCAAATATTCCTGTTTAATATCTAACGGTATTCGAAAATGGGTCGAAATGGCATTTTTTGACCAATAATATCTCTGTCATTTTGTAAAAAATCTAGATTTTGGATGAAAATCAGCGTGTAAAACTCTACTGGGATCCATTGTTAGGTGTAAGGGTGGAAATTTTGGTCGACCAGTGTAATTAAAGGGTGAGAGAGAGAAAAAAGGTGAAAATTAGGCCTTTTAGATAGTATTCCCGCGCTTGCAGGGTGATGTCTTGGTTGCCTATCATTGACTTGAAAGGGGCGGAGCTTTTTAATGGATAAGGACAAATATTTTGCTATAACCTGATTTTTAAAAGTGAAATAATTTTTCAATAGTAAAACAATCACCGATTATTATTTATAATTTATCTATTTACAATTACAATATTTTTGTTCTTTTGCAAATTGTGCTGTACATTGCAAATAAACAAATCTTTCATCCGTAGTCCTAATGGGTTTTCGGTTAGTTGTAGCTCCTTACTTGGAACTTCTTCTATCTTATTTATCTATCTCTTTCATTCTTTTTTTATCGAACATTTTGATTTTCGCAATCAGCTCTCCATTCCTCTTTCCTCAGTTATTCCCACCATTTCTTTGTTTTCATCCGTATATAAATTTTGATCTTTTCGCAGTCTTCACCGTGATCTGACGTTTCTGCTTCTTTTTCGCATCCTCTGCATTTTTTGACCTCTCCATTTTTTACCTTTCCATATGTTTCCGCATCTGGCCCTCGCCCATAATCTTTTTTCTTCTGCAGTTTCTTTTTCTTGCAGATATTCTTCCCTTAATATAGTATCTTTTATCCTCTTGTAATAACAGAAATATTTGAATTAATTAACATTTTCAAGTATTTTCTTGAAGCATTATTTGTCTCATATATTTTGTTTTTTAAAACTAGTATTAATATAACTAATATTAATTTGTCCTAAAATTGCACGTAGATGTATACATTCACTAGCCAATGTGTACATTGACTGGAGTTTATACTTCAAATGTAACATATATATTAATAGTTAAAATATTGTATAACATTATTAAAATAATATATTCCGAGTTCTTCGCTCTCAAAAAAGCACTCATGATTTGACCAATGAAATCGAATCCTACTTCTAAAAAAAAAAAAAATATTTTAATCGGTTATAATTTTATCAAATGTAGTAGAACTTTAAAAACATCGACACACCTACACAAAATTAAATTAAAAATACTATAAATGTAGGTTTTATTTGAATTCGTTTGAACTATTTCTTTTGTTCAACTTTTAATTACTATCTGCCCAACGCCCATCCATTTAAAAAATTTCTCTCTCGTTTGCTCCTCTTCCTACACCTGTCCATTAATTTATTTCTGGCATAACAGACGAGCTAAATGCCGTCATATGTGCGGATGCCGTGTTCCAGGCTCTTCTCTCAAAACCCTTTTTTTACCAACTCATTTTTACCATTTTTAAAAAAATTACTTAAATAATTTTCAATTATATATTTTATTTTTAATTTAATTATTGGTCATCATTTTTCTTCATTTCTTAATTACTAAATTGACATCATTAGGAGAAAAATAAAAAAAATCTTTATAATTTCATTTATAACAACAGTTAAGATTTAAGAGCTAAAAAATACATTTGAAAGAAAGACACAAGATGAAGTGATATAAAAATCTCTTTCCTTCACTGCTTCATATTCATACTAAATGTAAATACGAGGGTGTTTAATTATATAGCCGGCCTAGGCCATTTCCGGTTCGTCTGGAAAAAAACATTTTTTGTGACCAATATATCGAACGCACTTTTTCCAGTTCATTGCCCTCTCCTTCTCCTCTTTTAATTTAGAGACCAAAACTTAATGGTTGAATATGATGTATATGTTCTTTCTTCACTTTCATCATTCCATCATGAATAACATTTAGCCCTCTAGCTTAAAGAGTTAAAAATCTGAACTCGCCATTCTTTACTTACCATATTACAAATTGATGGATTTGAATAACAAACTTAAATGTCCGACTGAATCGGAAATAGTTTAAGGCTAGCCGAGGGGTAATCCGCGATTGGAAGTAGGTGTACACCTCTTTGGAAGTATTTTGGAAGTACTTGGAAATATTTGGAAGTACTTGGAAATATTTGGAAGTACTTGGAAATATTTGGAAGTACTTGGAAATATTTGGAAGTACTTGGAAATATTTGGAAGTACTTGGAAATATTTGCAATTACTTGGAAATATTTGGCTGTCGAATATCGTGCTCACAAGGGTCATGAGATATTTTGGACATCTTACCCGTGCCAATGATGGATTTGAACGAATCGTGATCCAAGGAAAAGTGGAGGGTTCACGAAGACGAGGCAGGTCACCGGCCAGATGGACCGATCAGATAGGTGTAGGTGTTGGCGCTGGTCTCCGGAAGGCTACTGTGGAGGCTCGCGATCGCTCTAGATGGAGAAGGGTGCTCCACAAAATAAAAATTGTGGGAGCATGGAGTTAATTAAGTCCACGCAACTTCTGATAAGAAGAAGGCGACTACGAAGAAGAAGAAGGAAATATTTGGAAGTACTTGGAAATATTTGAAAGTACTTGGGAATATTTGGAAGTACTTGGAAATATTTGGAAGTACCTGGAAATATTTGGAAGTACAAGTGGAAGTAAGTGTACATCATATTAGGTCGCGGTTCACACCTCGAAGCCAGCTATATAATTAAACAAACTCAAACAATAATATAAAAATTGTTTCATTCTCTAATTTTATTTTAAAATAAAACAATAAATAACACCTTTTAGACTAATTATCCCAGATGTCAAGGATAATTATTCCATGTTAAGAGAGTTGTGTGACCCCCTTGGACCCAGATTACTTTTTTGCACTCGGGTTCGATTCCCGATGGGATGTATTCCTATAACTATTCTGGCATGAAATAAAATTTACTCATAGAATCTCGGATTTCCTAGAGAACATTCTCGTAATTTTTTTATATTAACAAGATTAACTAATTTTCTCTAGATGAGTGTTTTTCTAAAATATTTACATTTTTTATATGAAATAATGTGTATGATTAAAACAGAAATCAATAACAATTATTTACTAGATGCCTATTTCTGAAGGGTGAGATAGTTATGTAAATGAAATCGTTTTATAGAGAGTTGAAGGCTGACCGAAATGACAAGCTCTAGGTCAACTAGCAGGCGTCGCGACGTACCTACAATCGGCCGCCAAATACCTACACTGCCAAATTGGCTTCCGACCAGCCACAAAAGAAATAATATACTAAAAGAAGAAGCCGATGAAGGTTTTTTCATTTCCCAACTTTATTTTCCAAACAATCCTTCAATAATTTAGCTACATCATAAAATGAAGAAATATGAAAATTTAAAATTTAAATTCTTTAATTTCATCAATGAAAAATGGAAATAAATTATAAATTATAGTTAATAAGACAAATTGGTAGTAAAAATCATTTTGTTTCTTTAATCTTTACGACATTAAAACAACTATGTTCCAGATTATCTTATTATTCCTTCTAAGCTCTTGTTCCGTCAGTAATTAAGAAAAGTGAGTTCACAGGCATCTCAGCTCTCTCTCTCTCTCTCATGCCATGAGATCTAATTGGGTTGTTCTTTAGCTTTTTCATAGTGAAAGTAAGATAAATAAAATAAATTTAAAAATAGTAATATAAAAAAAAAAACTAAATGTTCTTTATAACGGTAAATGAAAAAAATTATTTTAGCTATTTTGTGAGTACAAGTTAAACAAGAGGGTTTTGTTTAATATTAGATTAAGAAAATTATTTTCAATATTCTTACTTCTGCAATTAATTAGTTTTTTTAATTTAAACGAAAAAAAAATTGAAATAAATTGTGTCCTTAGGAAGGCTCTAGCGTCTAGCTGGTCAGAATGTGAAATTAAACTTCTCTTAAAATTCATTAAACTCGTTAAAAATTTAAAATAAAACAAAAGATTAGACAAAGTTTATATTTTTGAAGGAGCTTCGAACTCTCTAGAAATAGATATGGGAATAAAGACCGGTTTATTAACTTTCGATCAAAATGAGAGATATCTTTGACCTATACATCTAACCGTCAGATATATATATATACAACCAGATAGATGGCTATAATCATACAGCTATTTATTTTCAAAAGACTAAAGGTGTTACTCATCATCGGACCAGACCATCATTTTCTGTCGGGCGACTTGTCTACCCACTATCGAACCTATGAGCAAATCGGTCGGTTACTCGATCATTGGATGGTCCAGTCCGATGGTGTTTAGCCCCTTTAATTTGATATAAAGCATAATTCAATTTTGAAAATAGAGAAACAAGTTTAAATGAGTCTGACTAAAAAGTAAACAGGTCATCCTTTCGAGATACAACTATTCGCACATATTATCTGCATATAGTATATCAATAGGTTTGTTGCAGAGAAGTTTTATTAATAATCCATAAGCTTATAATATCTAAACTTCTTTAATTATTAGAAATTCTCATTGGAATCAAGGGAGGGAAGTAAATTTGTCATGTCGCAAAATAATTTAAACGCCATATTTCAGATATGGTAAGTCGCAGAGCTGTGAGCTTTGAAACTTATGATTTCTATGCCTAGAAGAAGTATCCTATGCTTTTGATTGAAATAATAGAACAGGGAGTACCTATTTAGTCTAAGCATCTTTCGGCTTTTTCCGGTTTTCTCAAAACGGCTTGGGGAGACCCAAATTGAAGTAATTTGAAAAATGAAAATTGGTATGATGATGTTGAATAAGGGAGAAACTAATGTGAAAGTCGTGTGGCACCCGCATCATTTGATTTTTTATTTAGATTTCCCTAAAATATATTATAAGACTAATCTTTTCTTATTTGCTCATTATTTGGTTTAGTTACTAAATGAGTAACTCTTTCATTTTTGTTCAATCAATAGGATGTTTGTTTTCGTTTCTATGTTTGAAAATTTGGCCAGTAAAGGGCAATGACTGGATCCAGAAAAGAGACAGACAGTCGGGCGCCGAGGGTACATTCGAAATGGCTCTGCTCTTGAACAATTTCCAAGTTTCCTTCCAATCCTTTTATCGTGCTATAAGTAAAATTATTACCAACATAAGAAACCCCATTAAAAAAAATATTTACAATTCAACGGAAGAACATATTAAGGGTAGCGAGGAAAAGATCACGTCATATAAATAATTTATTTGTATTTTAGTGTTTCAAGTGAATTAATATTCGAAATTATTTCAAAATTCTAGGAGAATAATTTAATTAAATACGGAATGTGGATCTGAAATTAATAGTCTGATGTCTGTTTATTATATTTGGTTTTGAGATAATTTGATTAAATTTATTCCAATTATTTAAATGGTTTTATAGTAGAAGTTATTTAAAACCGAAAATAATAATAAATTGTAGAACAAAATTGATTGAAATATTCTGTTTTGCTACTAATAGGATTTGACTAAAAAATAATGATTATAGTCTGTCTTAAATACTAATATAATCATTTTAAATTAAAAAAATAATTTAAGGATTTCCAAAGAATTATATCTCTAGGATTAAGTTGAATTTCGGGTAGCAATTTTGGCAATTGGGTTCAATTCTTTGAGCGATGAGCTCTTCTGTCATAAAACGAAAGATATCGAATTGCTTTGAGATGGCCTTTTCTAAAAATAAGTTTATCAACTTGTGAAAATATTTATCATTGAAGAAATTTTCTCTTGTGATATTTATATTTCGAACAATAATAGGTTTCTTTTTCCGAAGATCCAAAAAACTTATATTTAATTTTTGAAACATAAAGCAAAAAACTGAGAAGAACATTGACACTAAATATTATTTATTGAATCCTATTCAGATATGACTCAATTAATTCAAAGTGTAGAATAAATTACAAGCGAAATTACGCTTTTAATTTTTTATTCTAATGAAGTGTAATTTTTTTAGAGGACTTATTAAAAAAAAATAATCCCTACGATGTTTGTTCATTGTTAAATTATAAATAGTAAACCAAATGTACATATAATATATTATAGACTAGCTGCGATGCCCGCCTTCTTGAGGTTGGTGAGTTTTACCGGTTAAATTTTCATAGCTGTATCTATTATATTTAGATTTTATTGAAAATGGAAATATTATATTAAAAAAAAACAAGTTTTATATTATTAATTAATATCGCATATTTATATTATTATTATATCAATTTAAAAAATAAATTTAAAGACAAACGATTGCTATGCTTAGATTTAGTGAAGACAGTGCTTCTAGGATGAAATAAAAAGAGGAATTTGAGTAGAATCGATCAAATTTTAATAAAGACGAACAAAATGAAAATGTACAAATAAGAGCAAAACAGTTTTTTACAAAGAAAGATCAAACGACAGAGGGATGTATAAAAATAAACCAAGGGACTTGAAGAAGATAAGGAATTCCGGTATCTGGAAAGTAAAATCACGTGGAACTAAAGAAGCCAAAAAGAAATTGAATCTAGAATTTCCCAAGTTAAATTAGAGTTTAATTAAAATTCAAAATTATTATGCTCATCCCCTATTAATAGAAAATGTTGCTGAAAACATGTATGTAAGGATGGGAAACCTGGACGATTGAAGAAACAGAGAAAAGGAAACTGGAGGTCTTTGAACTGTGGCTTTAAATATTAAATGGGTGAATAGAATTAATTACACACGAGGAGGTTAGTGATAAAATTAAAGAAAAGAGAACATTGTGAAATAATCTAAGAAAGAGAAGAAGTCAGATGATAGAACACAATGTTAGGTTATGGGGAACGCTAAGAAATATTTTAGAAGGCTAAGCGGGAAAGAAAAAGTGAAGACGTAGGTTGGAGTAAGATATTTTCACCAGATAATGAAAGATAATGGAATGCAAAAGTGAAAGAGTTGGTACGGGCTATAGTTGAATGGAGGTGGTTGCTTCAATCCAGTCTTAAGAGACAGTATGTTCGATGATGGTGAAAAGAAGAAAACATATCAAATCAAAATACACAATTCAATCATATCATCAATGATAATTTTCAAGCAAGAGGTGACACCAAATGAATGGAAATATTTTGAAGGAAACATGATTTGAAATAAATTTATGAATGTGTGTGAGAGTAAGCATTACTTCTGGAGTTGCCAGAATTCAATCAGTAGGAGGTGGGAACCGAGTTAAATCCGTCATTCAATCGGCTGTTTTTCCGTCACGTCACGCATGTCGCCAAAGAGACAAATTATGACGCATTCATCCTATAATATTTGTTAAATCTATCGATGAAGTCTAAGGAAAAAAATATGAAGAGTTTTTTTTATATATACCTATATAATAATACCGATGCCAAAAGACTGTCCTAGTCCGGATTGGACACCTGTAAAATGAAGTGGTTGTTTGTATTTATTCTATTTATAATTTGTGAACACTTCCCATCTTCGAATTTCTAAATAAATTAAATGAAATTCTTTAAAATAAAAAGTAGATATATACTAGGGATTTTACGGAGCTTCGACTAGGACTCCGAAAGGTCGGAACTTCCGATTGATTTTACAACTCCGGCTCCAACTTCGGCTCCGATAATTTTGTATCGGAGGTTATAACTAAGATCGAAAGAGCGCGCACCTATAAGTTTTTACATGTCGGCCGGGGAATTAATCTTGCAAGCATATTTTTCTATTGTTGCATGTTACTTAGGTATGTGTATCGTGTTAGTATTTATATTTGACTAATTAAAGAGATTGATTACTGAATTATATTTCTATGATTTCATTAGGCCTAGTAGTTAAATACATCTCTCTTCTACTCCGACTCCGATAAATCAAATTTAAAATCTCCGGTTACGGTAAACCCATCTCCGTAACATCCATAATACATAGGTATATAAGACCTTTATCACTTTAAACAAAAACATCCTCAAAATCCTTACGGGCTTCTTAGCAGGTTATTTTAGACTTAGAGAGCACCTCAAGAAATTGAGCCTGGAGGAAAGCGATGAATGCAGATTCTATTAATTAGAAGAAGAAATCTCAGCACATCTTCTAAAAGACTTCGGAACGTTAATCTGCAAGAGAAAGATCCACCAGGAGCTATACTGTCTCAGCTCCAGCGAAATTCTTTTGCTAGATCCCCTACAAATTCTCATTTTCATAAAGGAGTTTGAGCTAAAGGAGGTGATTTAGAACCAGCCCGCTGGACAATGCCACAAGGAAAGGGGTAGAATTGATCAAATTCACATCACATTTAACCCTTATCTATCTATCTAAGGACAGATTTTTAAGTCCCTCGAAAATATTCATTTTACTGTTTAGAAATGAAAGAAAAATCAAAACTTTTTCAAGACTCAGCAATCTCTCATACTGGAGTCGCCTTAGTAATAAATAATAAACTTAAATATAAAAACTAAATTTTTTTTTCTAATTTAATTATCCTAAAATAAAATCAATTTTTTTATTTAATTTTAAAACATAAATTTTAAAATAAAAAAATTATTAAATTAATTATTTGATTTAAATATGCGGCTATATAGGTACTAAAAAAATAAATAAATAATTGAAAATTGTTGATTTTATTCCTATATTATGAAGCCTTAAAATCTCATAAAATCATTAAAAAAATGATGATATCTCCATTTTTGTACCGGAAGTTCTAAAGCAAGAGAGGCCCAAATATAATCATTTCTCTATATTAGAAATACTTTATTCATTTTTTCTTTATTTATTTTATATTATTTATTACCAGTTGCTCAGCCCCCCTTTGTCGGGCATCTTGCTGGCCAGGGGGACACATGTTAGCTTACCGAGTCTAGAAAAAGTTGGTATTTTTTACTTCAATTTTAGATTTTAAATATACGAGGGGTGAACCGCGACCTAATATGCTGTACACCTACTTCCACTTGTACTTCCAAATATTTCCAAGTACTTCCAAATATTTCCAAGTATTCCAAATATTTCCAAGTAAATCCAAATATTTCCAAGTAATTCCAAATATTTCCAAGTATTTCCAAATATTTCCAAGTACTTCCAAATATTTCCAAGTACTTCCAAATATTTCCAAACCCTTTCAAATGTTTCCAAGTACTTCCAAATATTTCCACGTGATTCCAAATATTTCCAAGTACTTCCAAATATTTCCAAGTATTTCCAAAGAGATGTACACCTACTTCCAATCGCGGATGACCCCTCGTAAATATAGTACTTAAGAATTTTATTTTTCCTTAAAAATTAAATCAGTAAATACAAAAATAAAAATAATAGCAAACAACGCATATAATTTTTTTTTTATTTTTAGAAATTATACTAATATTAATTTAAGTTTTATGTTTGCAATTGGATAACTTAAATACAATAACAGCCAAATTGAAAATTATTTGAACGAACGGATCGGAATATTTCTAACAGCTGGAAGGGATATTAAATACAGTTTTAATGTTAACAATTCATAAATTCACCACTCGTAGGCTTCTTCGTTGATATTCACTTCTGTCTCTGGAATAAATTAAACTTGCAACGGTAAATTTGCCATACTCATTCAAAATAGACATCCAAGAAACGCGTGGGTGATTAAATAAATAATTTCATTTATGATAAAGAATCTATAGAAACATTCAAACCATTTAATCTTATCAAAGAAAGTGACAGGCCTATTAAGGGTGCTAATTATATGCCACGTTGGTGTGAAATGCATTCATATTTGTTGAAAAAGAAACAGATCAAATCGAATTAATGATCTATTCTATCATGTTTATTTCTTTCTGGTAAATCTTTAATGAAGGAAGTTTTTCTAAAGAGAACGAGACTTGCCTTCCTTTTCACTTGGTTCGTTTGGCATTCATTCAGCAATGCTTTCCGGCGATTCTCATCTTTTTTGTATCTGCATTGATTTTATTTTCAATCAAATTCAATATTTGTATTTTATATATATCTATTGGTACATATTTGCAGAAAATGTGTATTGAGCAATTTAAATATCTCAACTTAGAGCAGATTTTTCATTTTTAACAGACTTCAAAAATGGAGGAGGTTCTCTATTCGACTGATTTTTTTTTGTGTCTATGTTACCTCATATCTCCGCCAATTGTGAAACGATTTTGAAATTTTTTTTTGCATTGGGTTCAGTCTAGTTTTCGACTGGTCCCGTTTTTTTTCATTGGTATTAGACCTTTTTTGTTAGGTTTGTTCAGGCCTAACTTTTTTGTTTATGAACCGATTTCGATGATTCTTTTTTTTTATTGAAAAGGGGGTATCTTAGGGATAGTGCCATATTAATTTGGTCAAGTTCTGATGATATGATCAACGACGAAATAACATAAATTTCCAATTCTTATGAGCAAATAATCGAAATTATGATAAATAAAATCTTTTATAAAAGTATTATATTAAGTGACTATTAATAACATCACTAAAAAGAGAAAAATAAAAATAATTTTTATAAAAAAAAAAATAAAACCGACTTCAAAAAACTTAAATGCAACAAATAAAATAATAATAACTTAAAAATAAAATAAAATCCACTAAAAGGTATAAAATAATTATCTTATAATTAAGTAATGGAGAGGGATTCAGCCAATGGGTAGCCTCTGCTGAATAAAAAACTCCCAATTATAGAAAACGTTTCGGCTTTAATTAAATAATGCCATCATCAGTTCCTAAGAGCTGAAAAAAGCGATAGAGCACACATGTAAAATTACAATAAAATTTTAGGGTAAAAATAAAAACAATTCTGTTACCATCGACAGTGAAATCTTTTATTCAACTAACAATAAAATTTTTTTACAAAAAAATCCAAACTTGTTAATTACAAAATTATATCTTACAGTATTAGCGACACAATTAATTTTATAAATAAATTGTCCGCAGGCAGAGTTGTTGTGGATTTTATCATAATATATACAAAATTATATGAATTACAAAATGGTACATAAATCTTGGTGTGCTCTCACTTGATATGCGCAACGTCTCAAGTACAAATATAGAAAATTTCAATTTCATTCAATTAATAATAATAATAATTATGAGGACATTGATCTAATTAGGATCACTGACCCCTCACAAACATCTCTTATTATCTTATTTAGTTACACTTACTTTTTGAAGTCGATGCCAAACATATACATTTTATGAATCGCACTTGACGGATCTTACTTAGTACGTTTGGCGGGTACGCTCGCTTTTATAGTTTGTTTGGCACCGACTTCAAAAAGTAATTTCATGTTAATATTTCGTCGTTTAGTTGTAACTAAATAAGATAATTATTTTATACCTTTTAGTGGATTTTATTTTATTTTTAAGTTATTATTATTTTATTTGTTGCATTTAAGTTTTTTGAAGTCGGTTTTATTTTATTTTTTTATAAAATTATTACGGCTTTGTTTAAAAGGAAAACGGGACACTATTAGAGTCACTTCAGTGACTGTCATAGGCGTCATAGCATTCATTATAGGTCATAAACTAAATAAGATACAAACTTGAAATTTTGAAGTTATACCTACTTATGCATTTATTTTCTCGCAAATAAAAAATTATATGAACATTTTAATCTAACAATTATTTTTGGGAAGAGTAATTATATGAGAAGTCAAAAATAAAAAATATTTTTTATCATAGATTAGGTATCCCATTTAAATATCTTGAACTAGAATTAGATTTAATTTTTTAAATTTATTTCAATTTAAAATGATCTATAGTAGTTTGTCCGTTTTCCGGTGATTTTTTATCAGCTCAAGTTCAATCAAATTTACAAATTAAAATTATAAAAAAATTATACAAATTTCTTCATTTTTCTGTTTATCAATGACAAAGAAGAACAAATTTGATATCTCAATTATTTTGGAAGATATAAGTTTTTTTAGCAGAAATGTGTGTTAGATCATCACCCAATACACCTACAAGACACAATGCACGATCGCTACTGGTTCTTTAAATGGAAAACCTTTGAATCGAAAACAAACCGATGTGACATAACTTCCCCTTCGAATTTTTCCAGTTGTGCATTTTTGAAACACCTGCCTTCATTACTTCTGAATCATAAAACCTCCAATTCCTCAAGATCTAGATATCTTAGAATCCAATCCCAAATTTTCATTTTTAAGTTATTCATAACTTTATCTAGATAAATTTATAACATAACTCAGGCTGTCCAAACCGTAGCACGCGGGCCGCATGCGGCCCAGCACTGCAATGAGTGTGGCCCGAGGGGTGATCCGCGATTGGAAGTAGGTGTACACCTCTTTGGAAATATTTGGAAGTATTTTGAAATATTTGGAAGTACTTGGAAATATTTGGAAGTGCTTGGAAATATTTGGAAGTACTTGGGAATACTCGGAAGTACTTGGAAATATTTGGAAGTTCTTGGAAATATTTGGAAGTACTTGGAAATATTTGGAATTACTTGGAAATATTTGGAAGTACTTGGAAATAAGAATAAAACCAAGGTCCTAGTATGTACAAATAAACTGCAACGGATCGTTGCTAAACTTTATCCAAATTCATTTGAAATATTAATATGTTTGTTCCTTTATTATTAATCAGATATCACTTGCAATTTGTAGTTCATATTGACATTAATAATTCAAAAATAATTCTCATTTAATAGTCGAGGAATAACCATTCTCCATTGGATTTTTGACATTTCGGTTAGGATATTGTAACCATTTCCTTGAAGACAAGCTTGAGTTGTTTATCAAAAGAATTTAGTCTTTTGTGATTTTAAGTCTATTCTTCCACGTTTTCAGTAGAGGTTGCCATTAATAGTCAAAACATCAAAAATGGAATGCAATAAGGTTATTCCTCTAGTATGATAAGAATCGATCGTTATTTTTGATTTTAAGTCGATTCCTCCATGTCTTCAGCAATGGTTACCAATAATAATCGAAACTTCAAAAACCTAATGTAGAATTGTTATTCTTCACGTATTAGGGCCAGGAGAATCAATCGCTATTTTTGATTTTAAGTCGATTCCTCTATGTCTCCAGCAATGGTTACCAATAAAAACCGAAACGTCAAAATCCAATATAGAATGGTTATTCCTCAAGTACTAGTTGAGAATCAATCGCTATTTTTGGTTTAAAGTCGATTCTTCTATGTCTTCAGCAATGGTTACCAATAATAATCGAAACGTCAAAAAACTAATGTAGAATTGTTATTCCTCAAGTATTAGATGAGAATCAATCGATATTTTTGCTTTAAAGTCGATTCCTCTATGTCTTCAGCAATGGTTACCAATAAAAACCGAAATGTCAAAAAACCAATATAGAATGGTTATTCCTCAAGTATTAGATGAGAATCAATCGCAATTTTTAGTTTAAAGTCGATTTCTCTATGTCTTCAGCATGTACGTAGTTACCAATAAAAACCGAAACGTCAAAAATCCAATATAGAATGGTTATTCCTCAAGTATTAGATGAGAATCAATCGCTATTTTTGGCTTAAAGTCGATTCCTCTATGTCTTCAGCAAAGGTAAGGATAACAAAAAACAACGCAGTTGCTATGGTTGTTTATAAAATTCTCCTCTCAAATTTTTAGCATTTCAAGCGAGAAGCCTATCCATTCTTATTTAAGCAAGGCTAAATGAGCTATATTAAAACGTTCAAATGAATAAATTTTAAAGAATTCAAAAATTAAAAAGTACTATCTACTTTCGAGTAAAGTACTTTAAAATATAATTTTACTAAAAACTTTATTTAACCTTTTTGTGGTCCTCAAGGTACTTAATTAGGATATTAAATTTCATCAAATTGGTTAAGTCATTTTCAAGATATTTAGAAAAAAACTAAAAGTACTGAAATAAAGTACTAATGTTTGTGGGCCTATATGTACCAAAACTAATCAGCGCTTCATTTTGTTAAACTAATGGTAGGTTTTCAATTTCATTTCAATCGGTGCAACGGGTGTGAAAAATCGTGGGCCAAAAACGATAACATACATACATATGTATCCATCCATCCATCCATCCGCACGCACTAAATGAAAAAATCGCACTTTTTTTGGCCTCTCGACGAGACCCCCATGTAATTTTTGGCAAACAGTCACGTGCTAAAATTCAACCTAATTGAATACTACAATTTGTGTTTTTAATTGAATCCATGGTTCCGTAGCTCTTACCTGAGGACCCCGAGTTTCACGCTTGCCCGAGAGTGATTACAATACTTTACCCATGCTGCTTTGGATAAAGTAAAAAAAGAACAAACGAGACAGGAATGCATCAAAATTAACCAAGAAAACCTAGAAGGAGTTAAGGAATTCCGCTACCTAGGAAGTAAAATAATATGGGATGGGAGTGAGCGAAAACGAAATTAGATCAAGAATTGCCAAAGCAAAAAATGGGGTTCAATTCAAAAATAAAAACTACTACGCTCCTCCTCAATCAGCTTAGAAAACAGGAAGTTGCTATTGAAGACATATGTATCGAGCATAGCCGTATGTAATGCGGCTGTGAAACCTGGACAATTAGAGAAGCAGAGAGAAAGAGATAAGAGGCTTTCGAAATGTGGTGCTACAGAAGAATGATGAATATCAAATGGATCGATAAAATTACAAATGAAGAAGTTCTTGGAAGAATCGAGGAAAAAGAACCTTGTGGAAGAGTCTGAAGAAGAGAAGAGGTCAGATGATGGGGCACACACTGAGACATGGGGACTGCTTAGGGATATCTTGGAGGGGGAGGTGGAAAGAAAGGGGAAGGGGAAGACCCAGATTAGAATATTTCAACCAAATAATTGGGGATATGGGATGCCAGACATTTAGAGAGGTCAAAAATAAGGGGACAGAGTCGAGTGGAGACGGATTGTTGCATCAAACCAGTCTTAGGACTGTATACTCAATGATGATGACTTGGAAATATTTGGAATTACTTGGAAATATTTGGAAGTACTTGGAAATATTTGGAAGTACTTGGAAATATATGGAAGTACAAGTGGAAGTAGGTGTACAGCTTATTAGGTCGCGGTTCACCCCTCGGTGTGGCCCAACATAAAGTAATAAACTTCCTTAAAAGATTGAGATTTATATCGTCGCTGATCTTACGAAACCTCGATAGTCAAATAAGTATTATACGTTTATACAGACCAACTTCTCACGGCGCATCTGTCTATTGAAACCTTATTATTTATTCTATTCTAATTTAATTTTGCTCTCCGCCAAATAATAAATATTGCATTGTATTTGTATGTATTGTTGTTTAAAATGATTTTTCTTGTTTTCTGGCAAGCAATGAATTTAGGACTTAAGGGGTTTAGTAAGATCAGGAACGATATGTAGAGATATATTTATTCCCTTTTTCGAAATATGAATGTACATTATTTGTACATTACGTGAAGTTTTTTTCAAGAATAAAATTCACTAAAAGCAAATTTATAAGCTCAACTATACCATATAACAGGGGTGGCCAAAACGTGGCTCGCGAGCCGCATGCATACGGGTTTTCTAGAACAATCACAATTAATTGATAATTTCACTTCTGGACTAAAACTTGTCAGGACTTGTCTTTTAGATCTTTGCACGTTCTTACATGTCAATAAATAATGGATACTCAAGGATTATTATATCCGTGACCCTTTTAAAAAATAAATTATCATTCCTCATATCCTTCTTTAATCCCATTCGATTTAAACCAACCCTTGGCCCAATATAAAGTAATAAAATTACTTAAAACATTGAGATTTAAATGTAGATATTGGAAAAACAAACGACAATTTGGACTGATAATTTTTTTCTCTAAAATAAGAAATCTGAAAATCTACTGTGAAGTTTTCGAAAAATAAAATTGCTAATTTAAAATTTTGAATCTGGAATTCAGATATCAAGATTTCCGAAAAAATAATCATCATTTTGGTTTATTTTCTACTCCATTTTCATTAGAAATAAATTTTCTACTTGCAAACTTTTTTTGATTGAATGTTCAAGAACAACAATTAGATACCGATCTGAAAGAAAAATTGAACATTGTCTTTTTATTAGAATTTTATATTGATTACCTAGCCAGGAAAAATATAAACAAATACTAATACATAATATCACTTTTTGTAAGTATATATGTAGGTATATATTTACATATACGAGAAGCTATTTTCAAGTATAAAATTTACGAAAAGTAAAATTAGAAGCTCACTATAAGCTAAAAAAATAATAAAGTTCTTATTTATACATTATTAACTTTTTTTTTGAATAACAAATATCAACAGAATTATAATATTTTATCCGCGGTCCGAGACAATTTTTTTTCTTCAAATGTGGACCTTGTAAGCTAAAATAATTTTTAAGAAAAAAATAAAACCGACTTCAAAAATTAAATGCAACAAATACCTACAATACAAACGTACTAAGTAAGATCCGTCGAGTGCGATTCATAAAAATAGAACGGGACGCTAAAGTGTCACTACAAAATCTCCGTCTGTCAATTTGTCAACGCAGTGTAGTAATGTAAACTAATTATGACACAAACTTGACATTTAAAAGTTAAATGTGATCATTTTCCCCCAAATTAAAAATCATATTAAAATTGTAATCGAATGATTGATTATTTGAGTGTTAGTCGAGATTTTTTTGGGAAAAAAAAATTACAAAGGTTTTAACATTATCTCTTTCTTATGAATATTACTAATTTATTTATTTATTATATTATAAAGTAAAACTGTTGTTTAATTTCTCTGAAAAGATTTCTCTTTAAGAAGAATTAGGTTTAATTTAATTTAATTTTATTCGATTTGTTCTGAAAAGAAGAAAATTGACTGTTTTTTAATGATTTTTGAACTTATCGTCGTTCAGAAACTTTTTAACTTAAAATTATGAAAAAATAGCGAAATTTGCACATTCTCTTCTTCCGGATCAAAAATAAGAACGAATTTGATATCTTAAGTATTTTCAGAGTAATAAGGTACGGAACCCTCGACATGCGGTCCGACTTTCACTTAGCCGTATTATTTAAAGAAGAGAACAAAACGGAAACAATTCTATCATAAATATTTTATTCTTTTTAAATAGAATACGGATTTAGATTTAAAGAAACCTCAATATAGAAAGCGATATAACAAGAAAGTTTGAATTTAGCTCGGACCAAAATATATAGAGATCGCTTTAGTTTTCCAAGGTCGATGAGAGCTCTTAGTAAATAATACTGCTAAAAGTTAAATGAAAATTAGCTAGGTAATGATTTGCTTTTATTTTTATTTCATATTTTTAAATGTTGAATCGGCAGATAAATGTTAACAGTTATCATATATTGAATGATGATGAAATTTTATTAATAAATTTGGAATTAATTTGTTTCGATCTAAAAGCTAAACTTAGGAAATCTCTCTAATTAATGGTGGAATAAAAGATTTAATCTTAATATAAAGATGGGAAATATCATTTATAGATTTTCTTAGAATACTGGCTGTTTAATTTTAAACTCAGGAGGAAATTAAGTTTCGTAGTCGTAGGTGTCTGACTGATTTTTTTCGTTGAGAAGTATGAGATTCGTATTGTCCCAGTCTATGGAAGGTGTGATGGGTGCCGTTCAGAACCCCTAATGCCAAGGCCTGAGCCAGGCCATCGCTGACGTACCGACTAAATATACTTTTGCTTGCCTTAATTAATTAGGAGGCCGATCGCCATTTGGCGCAGATTCACTAAAAACTTCTGACGTCACTTAGAAAAGCGAAGTATTCTGCAGAACAAGACAAGACCCCTTTTTATTTATTTCATTTAAGGTGGGATGGGCAGAAGAACAAGTGTGATTCACATTTTTTTCTTCTTGTTATTATTTCTCATATTTGAGGACTTGCCGGTTAGGAGGTCAATAACGTCGCTAAATTTATTTTATATTTGTATTCTCAATTTAGGATCTACCTAAATTCTACTATAAACTCCTCAAACACAGATGCAGAGAGCTTAAGGTCAACCTCGCGAGGGCACAGTTATACAAGCAACCAACACCATCCTGATCGATTCAGTAAATAGCGGGTCAAAGACATCTTTCTCTTTATATGTGCGGGTGCTTATGAAGAGGAATCAACTCAATCTCACATTTTTTTTTCTAAAACTCTAAAAACAACTAACAATTTAATATTTTGTTATTGGCGAGTTTCTGCTGCATACATTATAACTTAAGAAATATAGTTATTTCATTTCTGTTTGAGATGGACTGAAACCCTCGGTATCTTCCTTTAGGTCTATTCAATCAACCCCAGCAACAATATTGGAATTGATAGGACCGTAATATGTCAGAATCAAACAAACTGTCTTAAGGATAGGATAGTCTCCTTTCAAAGAATTAACAATGAATGCTGCTTGCTTATCTTTGGTGTACACTACATAAGATGCTTTAACTATGCCACTGTTTTATTTAAAATATTAAGAATCTAATGAACCAGAAGAAAATTGATATTTCTGCCCATTCCGATAATAATGTATATAGCCGAACCCAGTTCAAGTTTCAAATTTAATTTTCTTGGAATATATTTTCTTTGAGATGAGCAAAACCATAGTAAAATTAAAAATAAATTACTAGGTAGGTTTCACAAATAAAATTAAAAATAAATTACTACGTAGGTTTCACAAATTTATTTATATCTACCTAATTTTTAATTTGATAAAATATATTTCACCTCACACCTAAACCATTATAAACCTTAAACAAAACATTATAGTAGATATTTTGTAAAAATGAAAGTGAAGAGTTTTTCGGACTGAATAAACAAAACTATATGTATGTATATTTAATCTATATAAATAAAAATGTACTGTTACGCTAAAGTGATACGTTGAACGGCCCAAAATTTTGATATACCAATCGGAGCACCAAACGGACACATGTTGCGAATATAGTTTCGATACGTCCAGTGGTTTAGGCGTGAAGCATAAGAGTTAGTCAAGTCGGGTCAGCTATTATCTATATAAATTTTAACCATAAAACGAGACGCTCCCCGCCAGGGGTTAGGTGACGCCGGGCCGAAGGCCCGGGCGACAGCTAGTAAATTATAAAACCATGTGATGTATACATGTAAATTTGTAAATATATATTTTTGCCATATAAATATAATGCTTATTATGAACGTTAGATATTTAATGTTTACTGAGAGATTCCAAATAGGATTACCCCAAATAAAACAAAAGCCGAAATCATTTTTTTTAATCTCCTGTGGATTATCATTGGAGAGGCATTAATTATTTCCTATCCCAAGTTTTACCGAATCCTGGAATGAAGGGGGTGAATACCGTGCATTTATCAATACCGTACGCCTTGCCTTGTATAATTTACATATTTCAAAATATTTTAAACCCATATATTTATCTATATAAGAGAATGAAAAAAAAATTGTTTTAATCATATTATTTTCTTACTGTAGACAAATTTAATACCTACTATTCTAAAGATCTTGATTAAAAGTTTTATCTTTGCAGCTTTTAATTTATTATGGTGCAAAAGTAATTAATTTATAACTCAATTTTCTATGTGATTTTTTATAAGAGAAATATATTGAAGCCTCTTAAGCTGGGACCGTTTGAAGTGGGTTGCTAATCTTTGTTCGGTCAGATTGTATTAAAAATGACAGGGTATAAGCTATAATAAAAATATATATATATAAATAAAAAGCCAATGCCAACAAATAGTAAGTCGATTCTTTGAAATTCAAAACTGATAGCCATTGGTCGTTTCTGGAGTCAATTCTTGATTCCATATAATATATATTCTAATCTGAAAATAGTTTTTGCCATTGGAAATATTTTTATCTCTATAACTTTTCGAGTTTGTTCGACTTGAATATGATTTTCTTCTTTACAATATGTTTACTTAGATCATTTGAAACCAGTGGACCAAGAGTGATCTCAGAGCAGTTTGAAAAGACCACTGAACTCATGTTGATGCTCCCGACTTGAATCTCACGCAATGACCTGTTTTTCTCGATTCTGTTCCTTTTAAATTCAAAGTGGCAATTTTTTAAGTTTGATTTGAAACCATAATTTCTTTTAAATTATTGTTTAAATTTAATAAGTTGTTAATAAATTTGTCAATAGCTACTTTAAGTCTTTAAGTATCAATGATGATAAGAGCTTACGATTGAAGGTGGTTTTTGGAGCCTGAGATAGTTATCATTTGACTAAGACAAATTAATCCTTTACACCTATGGTGCTGGTCCTTATTATAACCATAATCTGAATCAAATAAAATAAATTATGAAAAATAAATAAAATATTTTCGCATAAGAAGGAAACTATACATACACAAACACAAAAAAATCACTTTTGAGGCTGAGGGACCTTAATCGTAAAGATCTCAACTTCAAATATTTTCACCAATACAAGATTTCCATGTCTACTAAACAGAATTTTCGATTGATTACATTTGTTGTGCAAAATGGAAATACAATACGGTCATATACACATCAATATTTTACACCATCTAATATAATTATGAAGACAACATACAACTATTAAAAACTAAAAATAATCTTTTTTATAATTATTCGTATGTAGTTCATTATCTGTTAATGTAATAATAATTTTAGAAATTAATTTAAAAACCCATATACCCCTGTAATTAAAAAAACTCTTAAGTGAAAATGATTGTGAATCAAAATTTATTTTTTATTTTTACATTATGTAGGTGAAGCGGATAAATTATTGTAATAATACGTTTGTCCCCATGACTTCAAGGAACTTGAACTCTCTCCCGGCCTCCGTCTTTCTCGACACTTGGGTATAACCTTCAAACCTTCAAAACCTGGGTACACAACATCTAAGTCTCCACCCTTTGGATTGATCAATTTTCCCTTCTCTTCGGTAATGCAAACGTCTTCCGAGATCCATCCAGCATATTCCTGTGCAGTCCTTCTTGCATTCAATTTCATAAAAATTATTTTTAAATAGTTAATTTAAATTTTGATCCAGGAAAAGAATTACCAATTTTGATTCTTATCTCTCAGTCACATATTAAAAATATTGCTGCCAGTCAAAGATATACATACATTGCAAATTGACAGAGAGGACAAAAACCGATCGAGTGTGACTTAAGGAGGTTCTTTCGCGTCAATCCACACAAAAAGTTTTAGCCTCGTATAAATATGAACGTTGCTCAAATTTTAGGTTATGTTTTTTTAACGTGACTGTACTTTTTACACTACTATATTCTCTTTATAAATGGATCGTTTCAAGCCATTGATATTATATCCCCTCCACTAAAAATAATTGTCCAAATATGTTTTTTTTTTTTTTTTTCAAAACTACGAGGTAAATAATTTGATTTTTTTTTAAGTTACTCCAAATATATTATTCTAACAAATATTAATTTTTCATAAAGATGGTGAAAGTCCTTCAATGAAAAAAAAAATAATGATCATTTTCCCACCCATTCCCAATCTACTATATGTAAAAAATGTCATTTTTAATTGCAATTATTTCATGCTTGGTGTGGTAAATCGTCTTCAAATTTTAAGAGTGTGTTTATTATGCTTTTAATTACTTATATTCCAAGTTTTGAAGACTTCTTGAATTTATGCATTTGTGAAAAAAACTACCTTAATGAAAGAAGATGAAATGTTAGTTTAAAGCAGCGCAGCGGTTCTCAACCTGTAAGCTTATCACTGGTGATGCGTAAATTATTCTCCTTTTATATCAAGAGTAAATTATATCGAAATTATATCAAATTTAAAAATTAATTACTATTTAATATGTACCATATATATATATGATTTGTATACTTGAAAAAAATTGTATAATAGATACAAAAGTTGTTAATTATAAACTATTTGAAAATGAGTAACTTTTTTACACAAAACTAAAGTATCTACAAAGTGCTACATGACTTGATCATATATTGGTAAGGTGGTAAGCTCGGATTTGTGGAGAGCAATAAATTGGATACTAACCGAACAAACGCATTCGCCAACTAATTTATCCCTATGACATCTAGAGCAGGGGTCGGGAAATTTTTTAACCATTACCCCAAAATATTTTTGCGTAGGTCGCTGTTACCCCTACATTCTGAAAAACAAAAAAAAAAGCAAGGTGCTTAAATGTATATTATTTATTATATTAATTGGAATTTACATGAAAACTATCTGTAATTAAATAAAAATTGTAAACACTAACATAATTCAAACGCTTTTACGTTTTAGAAAAATGATGTTTCATTTTCGCTAAAATTACATCAAAATTAGGACTTTTTGACGTGTGAAGTCAAAAATCCTTGTTCCCAAAGGTATGTTGAAGTCGGGTTTAACTGATTTCTTTTTCAAAAAGACTTTGTTAAAAGAAAAAAATATACGAACACACATAATGACAAAAACGCATAGGTAACTTTTATTAATGTTTTTATACTTTTTTAACTTTTATTAATCTTACGATTTTGAATTCCTGGAAAAGCTATCAAAGTAAAAATACTATAATAGTTTATAAAATAGAAAATTTAAAAAATGTCCGAATTACCCCCGATAGTTTCATTGTTACCCCATTTGGGGTAATTTACACCGGTTCCCCGACCGCTGATCTAGAGACTGGAACTCTCTTCCTCCGGCCGTCTTCCCAGCAACATATAACCTATAATCTTTCAAGGCACGCATCCACCACGAACACCTTCAACTCCTACCCAATTCCTAAATCTCTTCTTATTTCCAAGATACAAGGGTCCATCGCGGACTAGAGAGATTGAACCTTTTCGGTGCATCTTCTTCTTGTATCAGTATAATTATTAAAAAAAGCAAAAAAAACCGCTGTTTTAAATAACTTTTAAAAAATTATTTAAAAAGTATTTTTTTCCAAAAAATGGGCTCAGCCGGGATTTGAACCCGGGACCTCTCGCACCCAAAGCGAGAAAATTTAAAAAAATTTAAAATCTTTATTTTCAATTATATACATTTTTTATAAATACATTATAATTCAAGTAGTACATACAATTATCTTACAATGTAGTTTATTTATTAATTTTTATTTATATACTTTGTTGTTCCTGCCTTAAAGGCTTACCATTACAATTTTAGTGTACATGCTGTCAGCTTTTGATATTTAATATAATTTTACAGTAAGTATATTTACATTTTTATACTTACATCTATATATATTTGTTTATTTCATAGTTATATTTAGTGATTTTTGACAGGAAAAAATGTTAAAAAACCTGCTTTCTAGAAAAAAAAATATTTGTTTTTTGGGTTTGGTTTGGTATTTCATTCATCAGTAATTATTCCCACTTTTTTATAAGTGTCTAAGAATTTTGGTTTTTTCCCGTATGAATTTTGAATAGTTTTTATTAAGTTGTAGGTTAATTTATTATGCTTAAGTTGTGTCGAATAGAAAGTTTTCGAAATTTTATTAATATGTTCTCTGATATTTTCAATTTTGGCTATTTCATGTAATTTGGTAATTTTAGTGTATCTATTTTTGTTGGTAATTAATCTTAGACACTTGTTTTGATAAATTTGCAGTGGTTTTAGTGTTGTCTTACTTACATGGCACCAAGCTGGGGCTGCATATGTTAATAAGGGTCTAATTACTGATGTGTATAATAATTTTTTGTTGTTCATAGTTAAGAAGGAGTCTCTTGACAGCAGCGGGAACAGACAGTTCATGGTTCCGTATGCTTTTCTGAGTGTGTTTTTTATATGAGGTTTAAATGTTAGCCTTTTGTCTAGGTGGATACCTAGGTATTTTACTTCTGTTTGTAAAGGTATTTTTTGTTTGTCTATTGTTAGTGGTGAGAATATTTTATTGTCTTTGAATTTCCTTGTGAAGAGGATGTTCTCTGTTTTGCTTGGATTTAAATTTATTTTCCAATTTTTGAAATATTTGGTTATTTCGTTGGCATGTATCTGATTTTGAGCGTTCGCCACCACCGCGCTAAATGATGTAGCATAGATTGCTGTATCATCCGCGTATAGTGCCAGATTGGTGAACGGATTAAAATGTTTAATGTCATTTATGAAGAGTGTGAATAGTTTTGGCCCTAGCACAGATCCTTGGGGAACCCCTGCTTGTATGCTTTTTATAGTTGATAAGTTATTATTTATTTTTACTTTAAATTTTCTATCTGTTAAATAGGAATGCAACAGTTTTATGAGATATTGAGGGAATTTATATATGATTAGCTTGTAAATGAGACCATGGACCCAAACTCGGTCAAATGCTTTTTGTATATCTAAAAGTAGCATTGCGGTGTTTTTTCTTTTGTCAAAGCTTTCTAAAATATGGGTTGTTATTCTAGTAATTTGTTGAGTTGTATTGTGCCTTTCCCGGAAGCCGAATTGTGCGTCTATTGTTATTTTGTTTCTATGATCATGCTTTATGAATCTATTTAGGATAATCTTATCCGTTATTTTGGACAGGACATTTAAAAGACTTATTGGTCGGTAGTTTGAAGGATCTTTTTTGTCTTTGTTTGGTTTAGGCAAAGGGACTATTGAGGCAACTTTCCATTGTCTAGGATAATATTGAAGTTTAATGATGGCGTTAACAATGTACATGAATTGTACAATAGCCTTTCTGGAGAAATTTTTAACCAGAATGTTGTCTATTGTGTCTATTCCAGGTGCTTTGTTATTTTTTAAATTTTTAATTATTTTAATTATTTCCTCTGGATTAGTGATAATTTCGGCTACTTCGGTATTTCTTAATTCTACAGTTTGTTCTAGATAATTGTTTACTTTATTTACTATTTTGCTTTGTTCTGTGTTAAGGGATGAATCTATTATATGTACCTTTTCAAAGGTTTCGGCTAGTATTTCTGTTTTATCTTTTTCTTTAATATATTCGATATTATTTAGAGAGAGAGTTGGGATTTTTTCGAAAGGTTTTTTCAAGTTTTTGGTAACTTTCCATAATGAGTTGTCTTTTGTTGAGAGTTCACTAAGCTTTTGGTTCCATTTATTGTTTTTATAGGTTGTTATTTCTGTAGCTATTTCTTTAGTCATGCTATTTAGTTGAGTTTTTATTTGTGTGTCCTGTGTACGTTGCCAAAGTCTCCTTAGTTTGTTTTTGTTTTTAATTTTATTTAGGATAATGCTTGGTAGTGGTTCAAGGTTCCGATTAATTTTAATTTTGTGGCTATTCACACTCTTCGCTCTCAGTATTGCCTGGGAAAAGTTATCTACCGCAGTATCAATGGAGAGAGTGTTGGGTAGTTCAGGGGTAATTTTTATGTTGTTATCTAGGTCTTTTCTAAATTTTTGCCAGTTTGTGGTTTTATAAGAAGTAATGAATTTATTCTCCACAGAGAATGCCATATCTGTGTATATTGTGAACATAATTGGGTTGTGATCTGAAGGGAGATCAGGTTTTGCGGTTGGATTGGTTACATTTGGAACATTTTTATTTATAATTATATCAATTGTTGATGGGGAATTTCCATTATCTGGGTAGTGAGTTGGGGTGTCTGGATATTGAATGACACACTCTGTGGAGTTTAGTACTGACAATAGTGTTCTCCCATTTGCATTGTTGCTTTGGCAGTTCCAGAATTGGTGTCTGGCATTTAAGTCTCCAATTATGAGAATTTTCTTACTTAGTTTTGTCAGTTTTAGGATGTCATTCTGTGTGAAGTTATTTATAGGACTATTATATACTGTTATTATTGTTAATTTATTGGGAAGTTGTATGATGGCGTGTTCAATTGAGCAGTCTAATATTGGGTTAATTTCTTTGAAATCTATATTGTTTTTAATGAGAATAGCAACCCCACCATGTCCGCTGTTGTCATTTCGATCCCTTCTTATTGTAGTAAACCCTTTTATTTTTAAATTTTTATTTTTCTTAATTCTAGTTTCGTTAAGTAAGATTATATCAATTTTTTCTTTAATAGTTAAGTTAATTAATAGGTCTAATTTATTTTTAGAGTTTATTCCGTTGGCATTCCAGCTAATGATTTTTAGTTTATAACCCATAAGTTGCAATTTTAGTTGACATGAATGTCATAATTGTAAGGAATTTATCATTGTCAGTGGGACACTTGGTGAGTTCTGAGTTTAAGTCTCTTATTGCATTTATCATATTTCTTATATTGCACATGTTGTTTAGTTTTTTAATTTCACTTAGTAGTTCGATAAATTCATTATTATTTACCTCTTGGTCCGTTGGTTGGCTTGGCCTTGGGTCTTGTGTACTGGTAATCTCTTGTTTTGTCTTCCTTTCCATTGGAGGAGTATTCCATTGGTTGTTTACTGGAGCTGCATTGTGTTTGAGCGCCGGGTAGTTTGTTTCATTATTTTCTGGAGGAGTGGGTCTGCTGTTCGGTATTTTTTTGGTGTTATCTTTACTGGTATTCTTTTCTTCTATTTTCTTTATTCTTTGTTGATATACTTTGCATTTTTCGTCGTTTGCTCGGTGGGGTTCATTGCAGTTTGTGCATTTTGGTGTATTATTTTTGTTTTCGCATTCGCGGCTCCAATGTTCTCCTGCACAGAACAGGCATCTAGGTTGGGCGTTGCAATTTGACCTTGAGTGAGACCATTCTTGACACCTATGGCATTGTATTGTCCGTTTTTTGTTTAAGAGTTTCTCCCATGTAATGATAATATTCGAGATTACATTAACTTGGTTGATTTTATTAAGTGTACATGTGTTGTCTGTGATGACCATATACATAGGAGAGGTCTTGGTTCTCATCCTATATACCTGCCTGGCAGGTATGTTCTTTTGTTCTAATTGTTCTCTTATAAAGGTAGTGTCCTCTTCATGTTGAAGTCCCTTTAATACAAAAGCATGGGTTTTGTCTTTCTTGCTTGTGAAGGTATAAAATTCCACATTATCATCTTTTAATTTATTTTTATAATTTATCCATTCTGCTTCAGTATGAATGAACAGTGTGGTATTATTTCGTCCATTTTTTATTTTAAATCCATTTTTTACGTGTTTCTTAATATTTTCTATAAATTGTATGTACGTTTCTTTAATAGGTATCGCTTTAAGTACAATAGGTGGTGGTGGTTTTTGCTTTTTTATGGCAGTTGTTTGAGAGCTTGTTTGATGTGTGGCACTTGCACTTTGGTTGGTTTCTTCATTGTTCAATTCCGTCAGTGGGTCGAATCTGTTCGTGAGTGTGATGGTTGAAGCCATATTTGGTTTCTTCTTAATATTTTCTTCACCGATCTCACTATCGGTGTTTCTCCTTTTGGCTGATTTTTTTAAAAAATCATTCAGAGTTGTTTCTTGGCTCATAGGCTCAGCGTTGGGCGTTGACTGCCCAGTATTAGTTGTATCGTTTTTTTGATTTATATTTAGTATATTTCACTAAATTTATAGATATACAGATTTGATTTTCACTTTAGCACTTGTATTTTTGAGCACAGATATAGTAGGTATAGGACCACTTGGGGTAGATATATATATATATATCTATGGGATGGGTTTGGGAGATGTTTACCTGTCGAAGGTCGGAAGGAAATCTAAAAAATTTAGTATTTTCTCTTTTTCTTTCTCTACTGATTTAAAAATAAACATCTCCGGAAATAAGCACACCTTTGAAATTTATAGAAAACCCACAGCTACTGACATTGTAATACATAAAAATTCTTGTAGACCAATGTCACATAAACACGCAGCCTTCCATTCAATGATACATAGACTAATAAATATACCTTTATCAGAAAAAGCATATTCACAGGAATTAGAGACAATTAAAGAAATCGCGGTAAATAATGGGTACGAAGCAAGCCTTATAGACCAAATGTTAAATAAAAAAATTGAAAAATTAACCCTGGAATCAGTATATTCACAAAAGAATGAAAAAGAAAAAGAAAATCCTAGAATAGTTCTTCCATATTATGGACAAATTTCGGAAAAATTAAAACAAAAAATGAAAAAATTAGGGTTCAAAACAGTATTCAAAACTCCAATTACTCTAGGAAAAGATTTAGGTTCAAATAAAAAAGACAAATTACCAAATATAGAAAAAGAAGGGGTTTATAGTTTGAAATGCAAAGATTGCGAAGCAATATATGTGGGAAAAACCGAGAGAAATCTGAAAATTCGACTAAATGAACACATAAGAGATTATAAAAATAAAAAGTACGAAAATTCTTTTGCAGAACATTTAAATTCAAACAATCACTCCTTCCCAGAAGGTATTAGATTAATAAAAGGAGAAAAGAACCCGAAATTGATTAGCGCAATCGAATCTTTAGAAATTTTGAAGTCATTCAATAGAAATTCAGAACTCTGTTTAAACAATCAAATTGAACTATCCAATAGTAATCTACTTAAGATGTTTGCTAACAAAAGATAAAAAGGAAAAAAAGGAAAAAATTCCTCCTTTCTAAGAAGAAAGGAGAAAGGGAAACATATTGTTATATTTGAATGTGAGCCCAGATAGAGTGTCTTTATTAGTTCCTAGCCCTCCAGCAGTGACGAAAGAACACCAAGTTTTCAATATCCATATGATATTGACTCCATGAAAAACATTTATAATTGAAGAAAGACTGATGATGAAGACCAAGTCTTCGAAACTATAGTCTCAAACAAATAAATAATATATATACAGATATATCATCTTGAGATATATGTGTATATGTTTATTTGCATCAAGCAGAGGACAACCTCTTTGTTTCTCTTTGTGAATCAACAACTCTGCTACTCTCGGCAAAACAAAAACTTTTCAATTAAATAAAGAGTTAATAAATTACTACTCTTGTCTACCGAACGGCTTTAGAATTAACTTCACAAAAAAAACTGCTCGTTGTGCTTATAAATGACTGAAACGCTGGAACTACCTTAATAATTGTAATATCGTAAAATCAAGAAAAACATTTCATTGTATGATTTTTTTGTTTATTTTTATATAAATCACAGTGGAATTCGTTAACTCCGCACGACATCTCTTCTACTTGAGTTAACACGAAATAAAATATGTTTGGAAACTAAAACCAACTCAGAGAAATCAAGATTTGAATGAAGAGTTTAAGTTTAGACATTACTACTCTGATTGAACACATGACATTGAAATTTAGGGTCGATATAATGCAATTAAGGTGCAATCTCGCTGGGTCAGTGTGAGTAGTGATAAATGGAGTGTCCCCAGGGCAATCTGAAGGATCTTGCTCATTATTTTGTTATCATTGTTATATATTCACTACAATTACACTAAGTGGAGACTGGAGAGATGATATTTTATGATGATATAAATTAAATACGAAATACGACCAGTAGGTATTTATTAATAAATTATTATATATAATATTCCATACACGTGAAAATCTTATAAAAAATAAAAAAATTGAAATTTTCTTTTTTTTATTGCTATTGAATGAATGAAGGAATGCACCTATAAAATGCAGTCCCTAGAGAACTTGACAATCCCTTGCATTAGAAAAGGTCAAAGAAATCAAAAAAAAGGGCGGAACGAAGGTGTCTGTGCATCAGAGCCTTGATTTCAATTTCACAGAGCCCTCCTTGGATGCGATAGCTAATCCTGGCATATATTAGGTGTGTTGAATTTTCATCAAGTTGTTTAAGCATAAGGGGCGTCCATAAATTATGTCAGACACTAAGGCAGGGGGGGGGGGCGCATCTTAGAATTGTGACGAAATGTGTCAGGGGAATTCTTAAAAATTGGGATTTCACAAAAATCAAATTAAATTTTTTTAAAATAGTAGTAGTAGTAATAGTAATAGTAAATAAGTTTTTTCGACAATTTTTTTTTTTTTTGAAATATTTCAAATAAAATATATTTTTTCAATTTTCTAGGATCGTCTGATTCCAAATATACTCAATTTCTATAATTTGGATATTTCAATTTTTTTGTCAAAATCATAAATATCACAAGGCTATATTAGCCATGCCATTTTTTTCGTTTTTCGACAATCTTTTTTTTTTTTTAAATACTAGTATTTCAAATAAAATATATTTTTTTCAATTCTCTAGGATCGTCTGATCCCAATATGGGTAGATTGGGGTGAGACCCCGTATTATACAAAATGCTCTATCATGTGATTCACCCACGCCCATGTGGTAAAACAGCTAACCAGTAAGTTGGATCATGAAACGAAAAGGACCTCCAAAAAGCTTTCAAAAGCGGAAATAGTACTTAAAAGGATAAAAGAACATTTAAAAAAATAATAAAAAGTAATGTTATTACATGTTAATAAACTGGAATTGATTTAATAACACTTTGCATTGATTCCCCATAAGGTATCAAGATTGGGGTAAGATGCCGAAATGCAAATTATTTTTTTTTTTTAGGTGAAAAATGGTTTTTCAAAACGAGACTTATTTTTTTATTAATCACAAAACCAATGTGCTATTTAATATAAAATAAAGTTAAAAATTAGGGCGTCTTCCCCCAGTCTACTATACTAAAATTTCTATAATTTGGATATTTCAATTTTTTGTCAAAACTCCTGTCTGGTCGGATACAAATTTAAAATTTTTTAAGAAAATAATATTATTAACCCATATTTCGATGCTCCAACATTTTGTTGCTAAAAAGTCGGTGAATTTTTTTTTTAATCAGAAATTTCACTTTTTCGTTTTGCGACAAAGTTTTTTTTTGGAGATATTTCAAATAAAATGTATCTCAACAAAGACACATGTGTAAAAAAGGGCCAAGTTTGATTAATAAAAACCGTAGGCCAAAAAATGAACTAATGGACTGCCAAGTTCAATATCATAAATTTAATAAATGAGTCAAGAATATAGTAACTTCAATTAAAACGCATGTTTTTCATTTAACATGTCCATCTATATTTATTGATTTCATATTTTTAGTTGAAATTATTTGCCTAAAAGTTGGCTTTTACGCATTAAATTATTATTATTATTGTTTGAATATTGTTTAAAATAGGCCCTTGTACCAAACTCATCCAAATTTTGTATCCATAATCCGTGGCCCCCCAGAAGACTAAAAATGAGAAAATTAACCACCCAAAATTGAGGGGGTGGGGTTGTAGGGCCAAAAAATGAAAATATAGGTCTATGAACCAAATTCAACCAAATTTTGTATAGGTACATAATCAGGGGCCCCAGAAAACTAAAATTGCAAAATCTAACCGCCCAAAATGGGAGTGGGGTATTAAATTCTAGGCTCTTGTACAAAATTCAACCAAATCATGTATACATAATCAGTGGGCCCCCAGAAGTCTAAAAATGCAAAAACTAACCCCCTAACATGATTATAAATAATTTAATTAAATATTAAATATAAGTGAGGGTCATGTTGTATGGTAAAGTCAAGTGGATGGCCGCATCAGACCGTGTCAGTGTATTTTGCTAAATATTCGATGGAAATTTTTTGGCGGGATAAGAGAGTACACTCCTGATTCTAGGTGCCGTATACAAATTTTAAAATTGTAAAGAAAATAATATTATTAACCCTTATTTGGAGGGTTCAACAACCCCTACGTAATAAGGGCTTCATTGCTAGGTCAAATTAAAAAAATATATTCAATTATAAATTCAGAAATTAGAAGCCCTCATTCTTCACTAATGAATTAATCAGCTAGGAATGTTTTTCTCTTCACACCTATTTAAGTACGAGAATAATTCTTGGTTAAAATGAAATATACTTTTGTTTGCCAAGACATTTTTCCCTTAGTTTTCTGATATAAATTAACCTTCAAAACGAAAAACAAATTTTTTAATTTCTCTCATTTAAAAAGTAAAATGTTAAAATGTTTACTTTCTTTTATTAAATATAAAAATATAGACATATTTTCTTACCTATAAAAATACAGTAGCGAGCCTATGTCTAAAATCGTTGAAAAAAATAAAAATAAAATAAATTAAATAAATTAAACCCGCGCTACTAAATAATTGTTCTCTAGGAACACTGCCTGATGGAGTGGATAAAAATCTTCGTGCTATCGGTGATAATATCTTAAATTCCTCTCGATGAACACTCCACCATTTAAGAGGATTTTCATCTACATTGACTCTTTTTTTAGTGCGGTAAGAAAGTAATTCCTTTTTTGAGCATAGCTTCAGTGCTACCATTTTCTGGTATTTCTTGAATCTCATCTTCACTTGACGAATTTAATATCATAGCAAGGTCGTTTTTTAAGCATGGCTTTCTGACGAAACTTGATGTCCCTGGTCCTAGTTGTTCCATATCCTTTTCTGTGGAATCTGTCATCTCATTCTTTTAGCCCCTTCGGAATTGGCATTAAGAGAACCGAAAACCCGCTCAATTTCATTCTTGTCGCAACTTGTATTACATTCGCATCCGCATAAATATCCGCACTGATTGTTGCGGATGCGGATGCAGATGTACAAATCTATGCGTAAGCTCCGCATTTGCGGATGCGGATGCGAATATTCGCAACATCCCTTGTACATACCACCAAAAGATCATAACATCATGAGTCGTTCGTATCATATATTTTTAAATAAAGGAAATTTGAAATTACTCGCATTTTTTGAAAAATTCATTGCTTTGAGTTATTTTAAATATCTCGTTAATACTCGTCTACAAGAGAAAGCTCAATTAATTAATAAGATGTATGATCATATTTTTGCATTTCACATGAAATTTAGCCTTTGTGAACAACAGTTGAGGACAAAAAACTTTACTCACTTTCCTACTTGTCATTGCAATCAGACGTCTCACAGGAAACGGCTGATAAATACGTTTCTTTCATATCTAACTTAAGCCTCGAATTTTAAAATCGATTTCTGGATTTTTAAAAAACATAATGTGCTTTTTTGAGCATTTGTAACGCCATTCGCGTTAGGCGTGAATTTATTACCAGGGAGATTATAAATTGAACATTGTGAAATTTGTTGTGATACAAAGTTAAAGGAGAAATTCCATCAAGTTGATTTGGAAGAGTTCTTTAAAACGTATTTGGACAAGGATAGAGATACTGCGTTTTACATCATGCTCTGTCAATGGTTTCGCTATGTAGAAACACTTATCCGGCATAAGCCCATAATTGACACAGGACCGTCAACGATGAAGGGAGAGTATTAAGAGGGCCGAACTCATAGAGATAGAAGACTAGTAGATAAGAGGAAGAGTTTATTATATGTATATAATTTTATTATTAAGGCGACTCTATCTGGCGGACATACGGACTCTTGAAAAAGTTTCAACATTTTCTTTAATTTTTGTTTGGTTTCACGACTGCCTAAAAGATACAGAACAGGTGGGTGTATTATTAACATAATTAAGCAAGCCTTTGATTGAAATAATTCATCGCCGCGCCTGTAAAGCGAAGGGTATGCATTAGAATAGAACCCCCTGAATTCCGGGTTGCGTTGACAGGCGCTGAATATCGGACTAGTACAGTGGTTTGTAACCTTTTCAGTTTCATTACCTTTTTGACCAAGCAAGCCATATGTCTTTACCCCTTGTTAAAAAATTTCAATTTTTTTCTTTCATATCGTTATTTTTTACTTTGAATATTATTTATATATTCAAATTTATTATTATTATTATCCCGATAATTTGTAATAGTTTAATAAAATAAAAAAAAAAAAAAAACAATATTAAATCTAAAAAACAAATTTATTAAAAAAAAAAAATACATTTTTGACGAAAACAAAGATTTATATTTTTCATTTTTTTTTTAAATTAAAACTTTTAATACTGAATATTACCACCTCTTACTCTTATTACTTCCTCTAATCTTCTTGACATACTCTTAATTAAGTTTGCCACCACCTCCTGTGGCATTTCTTCCCAAGTTTTAACTATAAAGCAACTCTTAGCTCCGGCAAGGTGGTAGGTGGTTTAATTTTTCTTTTAATGCGCCTTGAGAGCTCATCCCATAGGTGTTCGAGGGGATTCAAATCTGGACTTCGTGCGGGCCGCTTGAATGTTGGTATCCCGACTTCTTTCATCTGATAGTCAACGGTAATGCGGGCGGTATGTGGCCGAGCATTGTCTTGCATAAACATGAAATTTTGTCAAATAAAGTGAACATATGGCACAACATAATGTTCCAAATTATCATTACAATATAAATGGGCATTTAGTGATACTCTGGAGCAAACATGAATGTCTGTCTTTGCCTCAAAAGATATGCCACCCCATACCATCGCTGATCCACCCCCAAAACTCTAATGGATAATGTTACATTGTGCGTAATGTTCTCCGGGTCTTTGGTAAACAAAAAGGCGGCCATCTGGTCCAAATAGATTGAACCTGGACTCATCTGAAAACAAAACGTTACTCCAGTCGACTCTGTCCAGTGACGGTGTTCTCTGGCAAAGGCAAGGCGGTCTCTTCGGTATTCCACAGAGGGCAATGGTTCTGTCGCTGATCTTCTGGGACGTAAGTTTGCCTGAGCTAATCTTCTTCTAACTATATCAACACTAATTGAAACATTTCTAACTGTGTAGTATAGAGGATCTGAGCCATCTCGGAAGCAGATGCGTTACGATTGCGCAACGCAGTCATGACAATAAATGGGTCATCAATCGGTCTTGTTGCCCTTGGACAGCCTGATTCTTGTCTTCTCGTACAACGACTCATAATAATTAACTCCTTATAATTAAACATTTATACAAAATAACAAAGTCCATAATTTAAAAAAATCTCTATGCTATTCATTATCACGTCGGAAGGAAGGCTTGAATTACAAATTTATAGCGACAAATAAAAAGTTTTTTAATCATTCAATAAGTTTGTCTTGAGTTAAAAATGGGCAGGTAGAGAAATCTGAGAAGACCAATTAACGAGCAAAGACACTAGTATAATAAAATAACGAGCAAACAGACTAGTATAATAAAAAATAAAACAGATGGTAAAGTTTTGTTTTTAGAAAGAGCGTAGAGTAAGTAGTCCATTTATTTCAATTGTTCGATGAGGCCATTCAATCGATTCCAATCCATTCTTAATAAAACTCATTAATAATTATTGGTTACTGAATTGTTTTTAGACATGACCGCTAATCTGCAAATGGAAAAGACTTAGGCCGTGTTCAGAATTGCTTAAATTCTTTTCTTTATTTATAGGCTTAAATTATGTTTTCGTCAAGCTTTTTGTTTTCAGAAAAGAAGATGTCCAGCTAGTTGTTATCAAGAGAGAGAGTTTCTTATTAATATGTTTTTCCGCATTTTTCAAACTCTTCGTTCCATTACCAGCGACTAACTTTGACTCGTTTTGCTACGTACAGAAATTAGCATGTCTTTCTCACGTCTTAATCTGATCAATTTTAATTGAGAAACTCCATTTCTAGGTTTAATTTATTGACTAGCTTTTTTTTTAGTTGCTCGTTTGAAATAGTTACTTCCGCGCTGTTAACTGAGCAGCATACAGATCTCAATCTAGTTTTAACGTCACACTAAAATTATTTCATTAATGAATATAACTATGGCAGATTTGATGTTTCACTCGCTAAGTTGTTTACAAAAAGAAAAATTTCTGCTAAAAAACCACCTATCTTGAATATTGTTAATGCATAACATTTCGATAGCTGATTCTGAACTCGTTTTCAAGTGCTTGTGAAGTCATTCATAAGGTTGACATCAAGCTGAAACCAAAATATTTAATAACCAAGTTGGGTTATTGGGCCAAATGACCTTCAATCTTTCAAGACCAGCATCCACAGATACCTTCGACTTCTACCCAATCACTAAATCTCCCCTTATCTTCACGTTACAAGGGTCCACCACGGACTACAGAGGTTGTACCTTCTTGGTGCAACTTCTTCTTGTATCAGTATCATTATAAAAAAAAAAAAAAAAAACTAAGATAGAATGTAACCAGGTGACAAGGAAGGCTCTTTGAAACTCATGCAAGTGGATTCAGTTACAAAATAATCACCCAGCTAACAAAGTGATCTTATTTCCCTTCAAGCCGTATTACGGTAAGTTTTAGAAGCAATGCTATGAATTATTTGAAGGAAACCTCATCAATTATTGGATTTTATTGTTCAGACCAGATATGACCAACGCAAAAAAGCGGCTTCTTATTAGTTCTTGTTGACTTGTGTTTTCCTGAGATATCATTCGTTGTTCTCTTATTAAATATTTAATACCATTCAAGAACATTCTCCGTATTGTTTGGCCAAGAGAGCAATATTTTTCTTCTTATCAAAATTTAGTAATGAGTCAAGAATTTAGTAATTTAAATTCAAACGCATGTTTTTCATTTTACATGTCCATCAATATTTAGTGATTTCACAATTTTAATTGAAATCATTTTCTTGAAACTTGGCATTCACGTATTATGTTATTACCAGCTGCGAAGCCCGCCTTCAGTGGGTATCTTGCTGGCCAACGACTACGGCTTTTTTATAGTAGGGCCCAGAATAATATTTTCGGGGGACCAACAATTTTAAATTCCCTTAATGCCCTATAATTATAATTATATAAACAAAGACAAAAAGTTAGCTACAATACCACATTGTGGTAGGTGCTACATGCTCAAATGGAGAAGAATCTGAAGGCCAAAAATAACTTTGAATCCCCTGGCACTGTGTATTTTTAATAATAAATAAATATTTTATTGAACACTTAAAAAAAAAAAAAAAAAAAAAAAAAAACATAAAAAGATGTATACATAAAAATTACATTTTAAAATTTCGGCTTTGTGCGAAAGCTTCCCATCTGTCTTCATATGTTTAATAATTAAAATTTAGAAAATGTTCTTTTAAATTAAAATTAGATGGAAAAATTAAAAAAAAAACTCTTGCTATTTGATGTATAATAGTTGAGGAAAGTGAAGATGAAAAATGATAATAGTTAGGGTGAATCAAAATATGTAGCTCAGTTGGTAAATGAGATTATTGGTATGACGAGATATTTTTGCTTTGAATTTATTGTAAAATTGTTGAATATATTTTTCCAAGTCTTCTATGTTTGTGCATTTTAATAAAAATGATAATATTAACCGTTTTAACGAAATGGGGAAATAAATCGTCGCGATTAAAGTTGAATCTATTTTCGTCATTTTAAATTTATGGATTAAACCTAAAATTAGCTGACTTTATAACATTTTAAAAATTGTAATTATTACATTATACTATAATACTTATACATTCATACAATTAGAAATAATTATATTATTTCTTGAAAATAAATTACTCAACTTTGAAATAGAAAATAAACTTTATTTAATCTATGTTTCTTATAAATTTACTTCCTCGTCTAATATTTCCTTTATTTACCCCATTTAACTGGAATGAAAAAATACCAGATTAAACATTTATATTTATATATTCTGCAGCTTTTAAACTTGATAAGTTTCCCTTAAATAGCCTGCTAGCATAGTATTCCCTCCCGTGATGTTTATCCCGTCATTCCATAAACACACATCCTCGTCTACACCCCCCCCCTTGCACTTTGCCATTGATAAGCGGTTACTTCCTGTCTTTCGACCTCGCGACGCAGTTTTGGTGCAGAGTGTAGTTTGACCCCCACGGACGCCAGGTGTTATGCTCGAAGCTGGTGTTTGTCTACACTTGTAGTATATATATATATACATATACATGTAGGTTGTACGTGTAGACGGTTGTATCAACGAGAAATCGATACAACAGTCGCGCGTGGCCCCACTTGGCCTGTTCTCGGTGCAATCCTGGCTACCTGTTGAATTACACAAACTGTTGAATTAACCTCCTGCTTTTGACCAGCAACCTGTATCCCTTCACCTCTTGTGACCCGGTGTATCGTACTTACTTCGTCTATACATCTATTCCTATTACCTTTATTTATTTTATCTTTTATCCTCTCTAGCATCGTGCGTGATCTTGATAAACTGATACGAAGGAATTTTCTGTGCTGTTAAATAATGCATCAATTCATTAAAATTAAATTGAAATAAACATTAGATGTTTCTGTTTTAAATGTGCATTGAGAGAGGAATTATTGTTCACGAAATTCATTCGGAGAGGTTGATATTTTACAATTTTCTAAATGGCAACGAATTTCTGCCGAACTCTAAGCGAGCCGAAATATTGAATTCACTGTGCGTCAAGACATTCAGTTAGTATATATATATATATATATACTTAATAATAATTGGGTTACCACGACGACGATCTCTCTTATTGGCTAAAAAGATCAAATGGAGGTCACTGATTGGCCATGCTTAAGCAATTCGTTAAATAAATAACTGAGAGTTTAAAAAAAATTTAAAAACTAAAATTTTCAAAAACGCCCCTTAGCCAGAAAGATGCCCACCGAAGGCGGACATGGCAGCTGGTTTATATATAATTCGGACAAGTGTGAATTGGACTCTCATAGGGAGGGTTCCGTATCTAATATACATTAGAATTGTCAGGCTTATTTATTATATAAGTAGTAATAAATAAATTATTATATTTTCAAGTAAATACTTATTTATTATTTAAACTCGCAAATAAATAATAAACAATTCACTTTAGTGGCAGCCTTAAAATTTTCTCTACCTAGTTTTTTCTATATTTATTTAAAATTTTTATTACTGAATAACCAAACGAATTATAAAAGCTTATCGAAGTCCCAGCTGTAAAGTATGGGTGTTAAATTGTATTCCTTTTTTACAAAATAATTAAAAAAGAGAAATTAATAAATCAATTACAATTAATAAGAGAATTGGATGAAACAGCATGAAAATTGATTTCTGCCCCTAGTTAATTATAATTCCAAATTAAACTTAATTAGTTAAGGATAATTTATAAAAGACTCCCTTCGAAATTTTCTTAACAAGAAAGTTTAAATTACATCTTCAATTTCGTTTCAATCCGAATGGAAAGTAGGAACTCTTTTATTGAGGAAATTATTTAATTAATTTCTGAAATTAAAAAAAATGCTCTTATTTGAAGTTTGTTTTTTCAATTCCTAACATCCAATATAAGTTTTTAATTACTCGAAATTATAATGATTCTTGTATGTGAAATAATGATACGTCTATTATAAACTTTTAATCTAGTTAAATTAAGAAAAATCATAAAAATGTCCAATGTTAAGCCAAAAATTTGAGGGATTAATTAATGAATGGTATCTTACATATATACATGTAAATTAGAGACAACAATAAAATCGTCAAATAAACATTTTAAGGTAGTTGTTTCACCATATGGGCTTTCTTAGGATTTTTTTGAAATTTAAACAGATTATTTAAATACTGCATCGCAAAACGAAATTTATGAACAATATAGCTCCGGAAATATTAGATTCCAAAGATAAATAGTTTTTCAGACTCTTATACATTGCACTATACGGGATATCGGAAAGTTTACATACATATTTAATTATAATTAAGAAACTCTTTTTACCATTGTTATAAAAAACTAAACCAACATTAAACAATAACTAATAAATTTTTTAAGAAAATTTTAATTCATAGTTACAACACAGTTTCTGAGATAATAATGAATATATAATGAAAAATGTATAATGAAAAATTTACACTAAAAACAAGCTGGCAACAACGCATATATTTAACCTAAAAAGTGTTTTAACTTTAGTACTTTTTTGACGTTTTTTTGCTTCAGCCATTGTCGCAATAGCTTTTAATTGCTTATTAAGAACTTTTTGTTTAATAAATCGACCTTTATAATGTATTTTATCTCTCATTTCTATGATAAAAATATTCAAGCTCGGACAATGTTACCAGATTTGTCAAACGAGCACGGGATTGGCTAGTAGTGGTACATAAACAGCAAAAAGTTTTGGGCTTATGAATTATGAATCCTTATTGTCTGTTCTATATATTCTAGCATTAACTTTTTACTAGTATTGTCGAGAAACAACTACCTTAAGTTAATTTATTTTCATTTTGAGGATTTATGTGTCAGACTGATCTAAATATCTTTTGATTTTGACCACCCATGAAAAAATTATATTAATAATGGAGAAATAATAGAAAAGACACGAGAAAATTTAATAATTTTTCTAATTTCACCAAGGGTGTTCTAATCCTAAAGATTCTTACGATCTTCCATAATATTTCAGTTTTTAAGCCACTAATGAAATCAATTTATATTTTCTACATAATTAATTGAAATTCTGTAAAAAAATTGATTCAGAAATGGTGAATTGGAGAAAAATTCTATAAAGTTTTTATATTTTTACCTCTTTATTAAAGACGTACAAAATATGATAATTTGGTGGTTCGTCTTCTTTATTGCTACAATTTACTTTCAATGAACATGTAGTCTATTATATTCTTTGAAGGAGACAATAAAAGAGTATGTCTTTTGCTGGAATTATAAATTTTATTTATTTATAACGATCTCGGCTAACCCAGGCCTTAGGGGGTTGCACCTTTTTGGTCTAACTCCTTTTCTCATCATTTTCATTAAAAAAAACATATAGGTGAAAGCGAAATAAATAATAATAATAATATTTATTTTAGGAATTCTGTATATCTGTAGTTATATTAATTTATAGAGGGGTTAAATTAAGAGACGTGCAGCTTTTATTTATAATAATAATATTTAATATTAATTTTTTAATTTAACGAATATTTTTCAATGTTTGTTTTCTTTCTAACATAAAAAAATGTTATGTCCGGTCCTGGGACCCACGGGTGCACCTGCGGAGCCTATGACATAGGCATCTTTTTTTATTGATTTCAATTTATTTTTTGGTTAAAGTGGCGATTCTATGTTGCCTGCCTCTTCCGTCAGAAACTTATATGTTTATATAAAGGAAGAAAAAAACAACTAATATCGTTTAGCGAGAATTATTGCGATGTTAGTTTGTTTAAATTGATTTTTAAGTTTAAAGTTTGTGATACGATATAAATAAAGTGAATAAATAAAGAAGGCGCCGCGGGCGGGCGGTTAATGACTACACAGACCAATGACAGGTAGGTGCTCCAGGGGTTAGGTGATACCGGGCCGAAGACCTGTAACGAGACGCCCCCCGCCAGGGGTCAGGTGACGCCGTGCGCCGGGGCGAAGGCCGAAGTTTAATAATGTCTGAATTGAATGCTGAATTAAACTCAGACAGAGGTTGATTTATTTTTCGGCTTTAAATTTATTGATAGAGACATTTCTATTATAAAAGGAGAGATCATAATAATTTTTAATATGATTTCTAAGGAAATCCTATTAAATCTGGAATTAATTGACCTATGAACTTTATTATTATGAAGTAACTGAACATCCATGAGAATAACTTCAAATGAACCAATAATTTGAGTTAACGATTAATAACGAATTTCAAGCCACATAAATTCTTAAAATGGAGGTTACTTTGAGATTTACGACGACAGAGAGAATTCTTGTCGAAAGTAAAACACAATAAAATAAAGTAAAAAAGAAGATAACAATGGTTCCAACGTGATTCTTGAGGGGACCAGCTTGGTAAGTGCGTTTGATGCTCTGCCAGAGAAATTTCTGATTACACTTTCAACCAACCTTATGAATAAAATAAATGATACTTTTTGTAATTGATTTTGTCACATCTGTTTTCATGATTCACATGTTCATAAAGAAAAGAGTTTTCGTGGTTTTTTGCCAACTCTATAAATATTGGCGATACATATTACTAAATTAGTTTCTGAATCATTTACACTAGGATTTTCATATTCATCCTATAGACGTTCGATATAAAAGACAATGCTAAGAATGGAAGGGAATAAAGAAGGAAAATTGCTAAAGACGAGAGAAAGGGCTTGAGGTCCGATGGCCATATCGATTGTGACATGCTGTGCCCGGCACACAAAAAGAAAACAAAACAGACAAGCAGAAGGATGTCAGATCCGAAGTTAGACGACAAACCTGGCCAAAAGGACACGATTCGACTGTTCTTCACATATATTCATATAAATGTGCTCAATAAATCAATGAAGGTGCCATAAATAGGCCTACAGTATATTGATTTAGTTCTTAGACTTTCCCATTCTTTAAATATACAGTGTTTTTTTTCTCATATTTTTACTTAGCTGCTTTCAATAATGTCTGGTCCTACTGGACATTGTAGAAACCTCGACAGATCTCTTCAATAAAATCAATTTAACTAATCTATCATAGGTTAAAGTGAAAAAGATGAGAAAGAATAGTGTTCATCAATCATCTGGTTGGTCTACGGAATGAATCTCTCTAAATGATTTTGAATAAATTTGAATAATCGTGTTAGTCCAACCAAGTTATGATATACTGTAAACGTATGTAAACAAATTATTAAGTCTTTGAAGAACTTTTAGAAGTTGAATTTAATGAATGAGCTTTATAAAGGAAAAGTTTTCGAATGATTTAAATTCATACATCATAATGTTGATAATCAGCATTATAAAGCACTTTATATTACAGGCGTGTATTCACAGGGAAACACCTGATGGACCTGTAGCTCCCCCCCCCCCCCTTAAATATTTCTTACAATATCTTAAATATTACATTGATTTTATAGTAAATACATCTAAAAAAGGGTTATTTCAAAAAACTTGAAAGTTTCTATTCTTTCTCATAAATTTATACTAAATTGATTTATAAGGCAGCCCTTTCGAAAAATTTCTAACGTTACACTGCTTTATGTGGGAGAATCCTATTAAGAAATTACAGATGCTTAAACTAATTGGGTTTATTTATTTTATTTATTTTTTAATGATATATTCTTTAATTTAAAATTAATTTAAAAAATGCTATTTTTTTGTTCCTTCATTGCCTCAAATGTGTAGAATAATTGTAAATAATTTTTGGCGAATTTAACTTGGCTGCACCCAAGATTTGACTACTTTTTCGAACTTGACCTGCTTTTTTACAGAAATGTTTTGGGTGGGATATAATATATTAAACGAATTGACTTTATTATGGTTTTTTATTTAATTTAAAGTATTTTCCCGATTGAATGTAGGTACACTCGCTTTGTCATAATAGCAAGCTAACACGGAGATTCAATTTCTAATTAGAAAGACTACTGATGAAGATCGGAAATATAGTATCTAAGAAATAAATTATAGCTATATATATATACATGTATTATGTTTATTTGTATCAAGTAGAGGACAACATCATCGATTTCTCTTTATGAAATGATTAATATATATATACCCGAGGGGTGAACCGCGATTGGTATTAGGCGGTATTAGGTGTACCCGTCTTTAGAATTATGTGGAATTATTTTGGAATTCATTAGATAATGATCTATTGTCTTCTACTTGAAAATGAAAGTGAAAGTAGGTGTACACGATATTAGGTCGTGGTTCATCCCTCTTATATACCTATCAGTGGCGTGCGGTTCATGGAAGCTGTGGATGTGGCGCATCCCGAAAATTCCAAAATGTCAAGAGTATTCTCATATGTGTTATATTTGAAAATTTGTAAAATTTTAAAAACATTTTCAATAAATACTATACAACTAATTCATTTAAAGTTACTTATATAAAATTTGGAATTTATGGAGCTTTTTAACGTTAGCAAATTTAAAGAATTAAAATTTTTTTTCCAGATTTCCTAATTTAATCACTTCAACTATCTTGTGGAAAATTCTTTGATTTTATGAGGTTAAAAAGTGAATTAATTTACATGTACTCGTCCCATGACTTTCATTTAAAATATATAAATTCCATTAAAAAAATTAATGTGAAAGATAAACTAAAAGTTGTTTGGGCAAAAGTATTTGCTTTAATGAAGTTCAATTGAATATTCTCTCTCTATATAACTATTATCGTTTTGGTTAGAGTGCAAAAGGCCATTCCTAGAATAATAGAAATTAAGAAATAATCTTAAATAGTCTGAAACAGGTTTGAACTTATATTTCGCATTCTTACAATATACATTTGAGAAAAGAGAGATCATTGTATCGGTGGTATTTGTGGTTATTTTCATCGATCAGATTCTATCGAAAGAATCGCTCATCCGCACATTAAATAATAACAAAGTGAAAATTTTTCAAGACTCGGTAGACTAGAGCTGCTCTAGTAATTATTAATAAACTTAAATATAAATTGTTCATTTATTATTATATATCATAAATCTCATTAGAATAATTCAAAAAATATTTTCTGCCTTTTGAACCAGATATTGCAAAATCTAATCACTACCTGGGAATCGGATTAGCCGAGAGCTTAAAGACACTAGCCTTCTAAGCAGGAGTCCCGGGTTCGAGTCCGAGTCCCTGCATTGATATTTGACCGGCTATAATCTGATTCCTAGTCACCAATCCGTCTGGCAAGCGTGGTGACTTAATGCCAACCCACTTCCATTTGATGGAAGAGGCCTATATTCAGCAGTGGATTGTCGCTATAGACAGGCTGATGATGATGATGAATCACTACCTACTATATATTGATAAAAACGAACTTTTTCAAACTTATAAAGAGAAAAAAAATCATAGTGGAAAAATATTTTTCTTTGTGTTTCAGACATTTTAAACCACAATAAGCAAATATTTATTTTTATGAGTGATTTTTAATTCATTTAATTTGCATTATGCTTCTACGAGCGCGTCAGTCAGTTTTCAACTATGACAAGAATAGAAACATCACCAGAAGAAGGCTGAAGTGAATATAGATTATTATTATTGTTTAAATATCAATTGATAAATAAATTTGAAAAAAATAAGGAAAAATTATATGATATATAATATAAATTTTGCAAAAAGGAAGAATAAAATAAAATTTAAAAAAATGAAGGTCTATTTTTTTGACAGCATCCCCTGGTTGAAAAGTCACCGCCCGCCTCTGATACCTATTTACAGGGTGTCCCGTATCACAGAGATAAACCGTGAACAGGGGATAGGGCAATTTAAGACCGTCCTGAACATAAATTTTTTTTAAATAAAAGTCTCATAGTCTTCGAGTTATAGACATTTTTTTGAAAATGGTGAAAATCTCTACACAAAATCAAACTATCAAAATATGTTTTTAAATTAGCTATTTTTTACAAAAAATAGAATTTTTTTTTTCTAAAGAAGGAAGTACAAAGTGCTATACCATTTTGAAATCTTGACAAAATGGGCCAATTTTTTAAATAACTTGCCATGCTTGTTTACTAGACTTTTTTTATATTAAAGATGAATCAAAGTTAGCTGATGAAAATTTTTTAAAACATAAGTCCGGGAAAAATATTTTTTTTTCTCCAAAAGTATAGTACTTATTGTTTTACTTTGAATGCTGGTCAATAACAGGATTATTCAGGATTGCGTAACAAAAATTAGAATAATTCAATATGTCAATTTGTAGTCACAGCATCTCGATATTTAGGGCAGAGTAGCAATTTTCAAAAATGCCTATAACTCGAAAACTATGAGCCTTTTATTAAAAAAAATTGTTATGTTCAGGACCGTCGTAAATTGCTCTATCCCCTTTTCACGGTTTATCGTTGTGATACGGGACACCCTGTATAATAGAAAGTTTCTCGTTGTTAGTAGATCTGAAGTAATGGAAATAGTTTATTTAATTCATTATCTCTTTGAGAGAATAATCTCTAATAAATCTCATAAACTCGTCGAGTTTAATTAATTGACCCTCTCCAATGAAATTAAAATCTTGTCCATATGATGTTGCATTGCGTCAAATTTGAATCCGTTACCTTCCAACTTGGATTTTAACTCTGGCATATATTCAAAACTTAATCACTCACCCACTTGGCTCTTCAATTTTCCGCTCAGTAACTTGTTTCCATTCAAAAGATTTATTTCAAAAGCTGAGAAAATGAAGGATTTAGTTGAGAAGCAGACGAGATTGAACTAATCAAGAATTTTTAATTAATTATAATATTTTCGAAGTTTCTTTTATTTATCATTTCCATTTAAAAAAAATAATATTTATTTATGGAAATCAATGAAAAATAAATTGGTTTGACGGTTGGGGACCATTTTTATAATTTTCCAACTCATTTTTAGTCATTCCTATTACGGTCAGGAGAGAAACTAACTTCCCGTATAGCACAGAGACCAAAATAAAACCCAAATGCAACTTTTTTGATTGGTTGAATTATAGTCATTATATAGTTTTAATTAGGTTGAATTACGGTTTCAAAACGGTAGTTATGTCTCGTTTTTTCCGTTTTGCAATTGTGTTGTATTATCGTTAAATTATAGTCGCAAATATTATAAAGCAACCGTTACAAAAAGGTTGTCGCCAACATTTTTGTCACCGATTTGCAGCTGTTTATTTATAATTTTATATTTCTTTGATTTGATTAATATAATGAATAATTACACAATTGTTTATTAAAGAATATTAAAAAACTATAAATAAACAGTTGCAAATCGGTGACAAAAATGTTGGCGACAACCTTTTTGTAACGGTTGCTTTATAATCTTTGCGATTATAATTTAACGATAATATAACACAGTTGCAAAACGGAAAAAAACGAGACATAACTACCGTTTTGAAACCGTAATTCAACCTAATTAAAACTATATAATGACTATAATTCAACTAATCAAAAAAGTTGGATTTGGGTTTTATTTTGGTCTCTGTGCTATACGGGTTCTTTCGGCTTTCTATTTGTCAACAAATAATCATGATGTCTCAAACTGTTGCAACTTTTACTATATTAAAAAACACACCACTTATGCAAAGGGTAATTTTTTTACTCGATAGCCTTATTCTACCACCCAAGTCCTTAGTAGTGAATTCAGTCGACTTTTTTACTTAACACATTTATAAAGGTCGAAACATAGATAAAATTATTATTATTTTGTTTGAGTAGTGATAGAAGGCAGCCCAAGGATAATGAAAAAAATCCGCTCGAATAAAATATATTTATTGGACAGTCATTTTTTCCCCCACTCAAAATTCAACGTTTTGGAGGACCTTCGCAGCTTCTTCAGGATTTTAAAGGGGCTAATGAGGGAATTATACATTGACTCCATTTTTAACCCTATAGGAGAAGGGAAGATCTTCAGAAACGTTGGTTTTTGAGTGGGAAAAAAATGACTGTCCAATAAATTATTATTTTATATTTGGATTTCTGGATTCCGATACTTTAACCCATCTCTTCCCAAACATAAAAATAATGAAAAAATGGGTTTTATTTCTTTAATTTCTCTTTAAAATAATATAAATAACATTATAAATATTAAAAACTTTCATTATGTATGCTCATTTGCCCCCCACATAATGTTGCGTTGACGCAACGTTGGGAGTTTCCTGGTAAAAAAAAAAAAAATTTCAATCACCTGCTTTTATTGGCTCACAATTTATAACATTGTTCATTATATACAAAAATTGTCCAATGTTTATGGCATCAGCCATGAAATTTTGAAAAAACACTGTTTGAAGGTGAACCTGGCATTTCTTGCATATGTATATCGTCTGGCTTTTGCAAATCTTACATCTCGCATTTTCTTCTTTGCGGATTATAATAAGGACAATTTTGTCCTCCCTCACAGCTCCTGGCAATCTGTTTCTGCTGGAGCGTCCAAGATTGATATTTTTCTCTGAGGTTGGTGGTTTACCTCCAGTACAGATTCTTCTTCAGTTTTGAATAGAGATAATACAATCTCTGATCTGAAGTCAATTTGACTGATAGTAGAGCCTGTTGCGAGTTGGTAAATTTTCCAAGCATTGGCAATAACACTGTCAATTCCAATGGAGAATAGTGGCCACCACCATTTCTTTCCTCTAATTCTGATTCTATAATTTGCAATGTCATTGTCATGTAAATCCACAATCTATGAAGCTCCACCATAAGGATCAAACTGAAACACATATCCTCTAGCCCAGGCTATACACCACAGTTTAAATCCAAACCTTACTGGTTTCCCTCGTATGAACATCTTGGCAGAATAACGCCCAAAATATGGTACATTAATTGATATTTGATGTGAAAACCCTCCAAACTGCATGTACCGTTCATTTAGTTTATTAAAAAAAGGTCTTAGTTTGAAAAACTTATCAGATTTGTATAGTTTATTATTTCAGAAAGATGAATGTACTAAAATCGTAAAAATTTTGCATTGCTGGGTGGACAGAGCAGAGAGAGGCAGCTTGAACGCGAGGATCTGTGTGTTTGACACAGCTAATAAGCTGAAATTCGGCACATGTGTTTATATTAATAATCTGTATAACTGTGCAGAGTTTCAACTTTATATCACGAACCAATACCGGAGAAAAAATCGCCAAATCACTAAAATTGGCTGAGTCTTAAAAAAGTTTTCATTTTTTTCTTCAATTAGTTTAACATATCATTTTAAAATACCCATAATGTAATAAAACTATTTTCTTCTCGTGCCTACATTTTAAAAGATTTTATCTTTTATCTTTTATTTGAATTTGACTTCTCAGGGGCTAAGAAGGATTCCGTGTAGTTTTCAAATAAAAAGCAAACCCATGGATCAGAGTTATATATATTTCAAGGCTGTAGGTAGTATTTCTATTGATGCCTAATTGTTAAAATTAATTTTAAATTAATTAATTAAAATAATATTCACTTTTTCTGATCATAGACAGCAATTAATTGATATCTTTAAGATATAAAAAGATAAAATATATTTTTTTCTTTGCCATATTAATTTACATGGATAAGTTGTTAATATGGGTAATAACTAATAAGGTATTTCCCCCATAGTTAGATACCGAAGAAAATAAATATGTTAAATTTGCTGGTTTCTTTTATTCTTGGGTTGTCTTTGATTAGGCCCCATGAATTTATTAGCTTACTATTAAATGTATAGTGTACAGAGAGGGAGAACCGCGATTTGAATTAGTTGCGCACCCTTTTTGGAATTATTTTGGAATTCATTAGATAATGCCCCTTGATCCATTGTCTTCTACTTGGAAATGAAAGAAGAAAGTGAAAGTAGGTGTACACGATATTAGGTTGTGGTTCACCCATCGGTGTACAGTATACTCCTCACTTTACTGATGTGCTCTCTAATGGACTGTGATTCATTCCGATGATAAATAAATTTAAAAAAAATTTATATACTTACTCTTGTTTTTGTATTTTAAATTAGTCATTAGATATGTATATATATATAATAAAAAGCTAGATCGATGATTATCAAATCTAGATAACAGTTAAATGCCTATAAAAGTTGCCCATCTTCCCTGTATACAAAATGTTTAGGTACTTTGAATGAGTTTAGCTCTTAAATTCGATTGGAGATAGAAGGGGACTAGTTGCAGTATATCATATAGATTTCGAAAATCTTCTCTTTTCGTATATGCTTAATAATGGGACTGTCATAATAAGCCGATAGCACTTGATGGTGTTCTCAGACAAACAATCATAGGGACAAGTTGCACTGCATGTTGACTAACTTCGGCTAATTATAAATTCTAAATATAAATTAAAATTAAATTAAAATAGAAAATTATAAATAAAGGATAATAAAAGTAATATAATAATAGAAGAGAGTTTACGACAGGTAATTTAATTTATTGGCTCACACCTATGATTATTATCAACTGATGATAAGTTCATTACTTGGAGAAACCTCAATTAAAAAAGATTTAATAAATAATAGAGACAACAAAATATGTAAATGTATAAAAATATAAAAAATATTATTTTTGTGTGATAATATTATCCGGTACAAGTAGTCTGCCTCCCGGGCTGTTGTAGAGAATTAATACGATTTTTTTGCTCTTTGTATTTACAAAAGTCTGAAACATGGAGAAAAACGATTGTTCCACATGATTTATGTTTCTGTCTGTATGTCTGGATTCTAATACCACCCTATAACTCACGAACAAAAAATTCGCAGAAAGTTTGACTTGGTGCCAAAATGTTCGTATTTTCAATGTGTAAAATCGAATCGATTTCGGACTTTCTAACTTCACGGGCCTCTTGATAGCTAGAAGGTTTCACCCCCCTTGGGGCCCCCATTTCACATCTTCTACAATTTTGCTTCTGACAGAATTTGCCTTAGAGTTAATACTCGTATCATAGGTGTTATTTTACAATTTCCATTATTGACCCCGCAATACCCCCTTTTGGCATCAAAATATCAAATTATTCTATAGCTCAGATTTTAAATTAGAAGACATCTGATCCAAATAGAAAATATCATAAGAATATCTCCAGCCGTTTTTATGATAAGTTGAAGGTGTGTGCTTTGATAACTTTCCTTGAATCGTGTACATCCAAAATTTGAGGCGATTTGGAGCAATGTACAGACAAAACCTTAATTTTATAATAGAGTCCCCATTCTTATCACGACAAGAATGCAGAATCATTCAGTTCGTTCTAGTGCCAAAAAATTTGTATTTTATTTGATCACACACGCAGATAGATAGAGAGAGAGTTTTTCAATTTTTTGAATTTAAGGTACCTACCTAAAAATTGGAAAACAAATCGAATTCGAATTTTTTTACGAAAATAAAAAACTAAATCACCATTTTGATTTGGAAATTTTATTATCAAATTAAACACGCCCAGCAGGCTTTAGCTTGCAAGCTTATCGAAGAAATTTTATTAGAAAAAATAAATTATTCATTTTGTTAAAAACAAATTTCGTATGAATTGATTTTCTAAAATGAACACCCCACATAAAATATATGTTAATTCTTAATTATTTGATTCAAAATTCTACCTAATAAAAATAAATCATACTACCTATATAATTATTTAATTAAAAAAATGTATTCGATAAATAAATGTTCTTTCCTTAAAAGCAAATTAAAAGAATCTAGCGAAATTTCGAGAAAAATAATTCTCTTATTTCATTGAAAATATTTTAAAAACAATTAAAGATAAAAATTAAAAAAATAATAAATTCTGTGAAATGCAATTGGGGTAGAATGTCTCACTCTGGTCTAGAAAGAAAAGGGTGCGAAATATAAGCTTGGGCACTTTTATAATAATCCCGAATACATGTCGAGACAAGTCCATAGCCATTGGAGACATTGAAACAATCTTAAAGAGGGTTAAAAAATAAATTTTTTTCGAGATATTCTAATAAAAATATACTCAATTAACTCTATATTAAATCTACTATTTAAAATGAGTTTGTTTTTTGAAAATTAATATTTTATTTTTTCTAAAAATTATCAATCAATTTGATAAAGGCCCCCCTTTGTATCAATGTCCCTTTTCAGAGAGGGTTAAAAAATTCATTTTTTTTAGATATTCTAATAAAAATATATTCAATTAACTCTATATTTATCTACTATTTAAAATGAGTTTAGTTTTGTGCAGACACGAAAAGAATTTTCTATTAATCAAGTATAGTACGAGTTTTATCAATAGCATCTACTTCTCTTTAACACAAGTTAACTATTTTAATACTAATAATAAAATTAAAAAGAATCATACTCTCTATCTATCGTTACAGGTGAGATGAAATCATTTTTTATTAAAAAGTAAAATATAAGTTTTCAAAGCGATTCAATTCAATTAATTATATTAATCACACACACACACACACACATATACATATATATGTATATATGTATACTCAATTTTTTGAATTCGAGGTACTTACGTGAAAGATTGAAAGAAACATCGAATTCAAATTTTTTCATGAAAACGGAAAAATTAAATATTTTTGATTTGAAAGTTGTATTAGTAAATTAAACGAATGTTCTAATTAAGCAGACATATTTCTCCTACTTCAGTATTTTTCAACCTTTTGTAGAGCGAGGAACCCTAGCGCACTTATATTTATTTCTGAGAAACCCCTTAGCACTAAAATATGAGATAGGTATTTAATTTTTCGTCAAAATATCAACATCAACATTTATAGCTTCCACGGCAAACCCTCACTCCCGAATAATCGAATCAATGTTGCCTCCTCAATCACTCTAGACCTAGACAAACTGAATAAATGGGGCTCTCAAAATTTAGTTAACTTTAATACAAACAAGACTCAATGTTGTCTAATTTCTAGGCGCGAAAATAAAAATTTCCCTGATATTCACTTCGATTCAAATACCCTGAAAATGTGTGACAGCCTATCCATGTTGGGCGTCTCTGTCGCATCTGACCTGTATTGGAATGAACACATCTCCTCTGTGGTGAAATCTGCAGCAAGGAAGATTGGCTACTTATTTAGGACCAAGCAATTTTACAAGCCCCCACATCTTCTCACCATCTACAAGGCCCAAATCCGCCCCTGTCTCGAATACGGCTCTCATCTATAGAAAGGAGCCTCTAAATATTCTCTTGCTACCCTGGATGCAATTCAGAAACGAGCCGTCAGGCTAATTGACGATTCTACGCTCACCGACTCCCTAGACTCGCTCGCTCATCGAAGAAATGTCTCTGCCCTTTCCCTTTTCTATAGATACTACCACGGCAGGTGCTCTGATGAGATAAAATCAATAATTCCCCCCAAAGCATGCTTTGCACAAAGCACGCGTTTTGCCGACTCCCAACACTCTTTCGCGGTCAAATTAGAAAAGTGCCGGACCACTTCATTCGCCAATACATATATCCCCATGACTTCAAGGAACTGGAACTCTCTCCCAGCCTCCATCTTTCCCAGCCCTTATAATCTTCAAACATTCGAAACCGGAGTGCATAGACACCTTAGGTCTACACCCTCTCACTTAATCATCTTTCCCTTCTCTTCGGTAATGCAAGGGTCTTTCGAGATCCATAGGGGCTGCATCTTTACTGGTGCACTCCTTCTTGCATTCGATTGCATTATATATATATATATATATAACATGCCGACGACGTTGTTGCCACACTTTAAAAATTTGCTAGATTTGAGGGAAATTGGGTACAAAAAACGTTCATTTAAAATTACAATACCTAACATTTTTAATTTTATGAATAATATTATTATTAAATTTTTTGGGATAACTATATGCCCCTTTCGGATCGGACAGGTTTTTTTTACATATTCAATGTATACTGATAAATAATATTCTTTTCTATTTCGCAATATTATTTCAAACGTCATTAATAACAAAATAATAATAAAACAATTTAAATGATGTTTTCATTTTGTTACTAATGTAACGTAATCGTTGTATTATAAGAAAGTTAAGGAACATTAGAACAACAAAAATGGTATCACTGAGACAATAATAGTGATGTTCATCGCATTCTTAAATATCAATCGTTTTATTTGACTTAGACTCTAAATTTAGTATTTTTTTTTGTTTACCTACATTACAAATTTTTTGAGGGGTGATACTACTAACTAGATACTATTTTTGTTTTTCTATTTTTTCTTTTATGGACCTCTAGGCGCGGGGAATCCCAAACCTCTCTTTGTGGAACCATGAGGTTCCGCGAAACCCAGGTTGAGAAACACTGGCCTACTTCTTAGGCGTACCGGGTAATTGTGTTCTTTTTGCTTGGATATTAAATGGCTAAACGTTTATACCTAAAATAACAAGTGAGAAAAAATAATGGCCATTTTCATCATTTGTCATCCGCTTTTATGTTTGACGAACTTGAAAGAAACCATGGACACCACAAAGAAGCTGTTGGATGAAAGGGAGGGAAGCAAGCTGCAGTGGTCGATCAGCAACGGCTATTTATAGCTAATCATCTGCAGAGATGCAGCCATTGAAATGAGAGTGGCTGCCTATCACTAGCAGCGCTTGCCATGGTTATTATTAAAGTTAAATGACACAGGTCAGCCCTTTTACACGTACCGCCATAAAATAGTAATATGATAATTTATTCACCAAAGAAGAAACTTCTATTTTAGTGGTACACTCATATTGAGATCATTTTAAGTTCTTATACAAATAATAAACGTTTGGACTAAAAATATAATATAACTATAAAGAAAATATCAACTTAGAGGTATCTGTATGAATGAAATAATTAATTAGAAGAAAACTTTCAATTTTAGTTGATTTGAAAATTTTTTCCAGTAAACTGTTTGAGATATAAAATAGGAAGTTTATTGAATTTGTAGACTAAATCAGCCAAAACTCTTTGATAGGTTCCTGTATAACAAGAAATCAAAACAATTTGGTTCCATAACAAACTTTCTATATGATCTTCTGATTTTAATAGTGGCAAAAATATTTGCACGTTCTAGCAAGCCATATTCGGAACAGGTGCAAAGTTAAGCCTTAAAACGAAAAATAGTAGCAATTAGATATTTGGGGCTTTGTAGATTCAGAATATCTGGTTCAATAATATAGAAAATTCAGAAAAAAATAAAATTGTCATATGAGACGATATCGGACGGTTGTAGATAATGAGCTAATGACCTAATGAGTTAAAATTTGGCGCTATAATAACAAACAGCACCAGCGCAGCGCCTTTATGCTAAAAGTTTCAACTTTCTTGTTCATACCGTTTACTTATAAGGAAGGCGTACACCGTACAGTCTTGAAATTTTTTTCATTTTTTCTCAAATTGTTATTTATAAAATTAATATAATTTTTTTTATTGATAAAATGTTTCTATATCAGAATATTTATTTAGTAGTAGCTAAATCAATCTAAAATTAGATTCTGTATTTTCAAATTAAGTCCAATATATAATGCTAGTTAGCTATATTTTAAACATTCTATTTTTAATTTACTTTTCTAGGCGTGTTAAATATTAAAAAACGTTTGGATGTCTTCACCTTAGACTATTATTTTCAAAATCTCTTTCTAATAAGACAGGTTTTCCCATGTGTTTGGACAACTTGCCATATTTTCAAACGTTATAATAATTATTTTAGAAATATTTCAGTATTATATTATATTAATAAAAATTAACAATCAAATTCACGAATCATTTAACAAGTTTTGAGTTTATAATAAAAATTTGTAACTCTTCGAAATACATAATGTCTTTTATATAAATATATCTGTATATATTATCAATAACTTTTAAGGAGTTCGGTGTTGGTTCTAGGTGAAACATTTTAATATAATAATAAAACTTGAGTAAGATACGAGGTAGGTTTCACAAAAAAAGAAATAAAACAAAATTGAGTTTTTGAATTCGATATTTCGGGGTTAGCTCATCATCAGGAGTCTAAGAAAACTGTTTTCTTAGACTCCTGATGATGGGCTAACCCCCGAAATATATCGAATTCAAAAACTCAATTTTGTTTTATTTCTTTTTTTGTGAAACCTACCTCCGTATCTTACTCAAGTTTTATTATTGTATATATTATCGGCCAAAACAAATACGACCTGAGTGCTTGGGGCTCTACCTTTCAATTCCGCCCGATTTAATATCCTTTGTAAAATATTTACTCTATATTCGGTTTCTCCATAATATTTTTCCTTCTGCTAACTACCTTTCCCACGCAATTTCCGTTCTAACATATAAACCTCTAATTATTAATCAAGCTAAATGCGGGTACTTTCTACTTCATAGAAGCAATATAAACATATTTGTATAGGTAATAGTTTTTTACTTAAAAATCTATTTGATATATATTTAGTCAAGATTCCCCTTGAAATTTCATAAAAAGTGAACTTTCTAAAAATAGAGAGTGATAAATATCCGATAAATTAATATTTAAAAAAAACAAGGCAGTCTAACTTATGGGTAAGCTTTAGGTCCAGTGGATTAATAATATAATATTATTAAAATTTCATAGATATTTCAACACTGGATCTCTTTTTCTGACTTCAAGCTATGTTAATTAATAATATAATAGTGGATAATTAGAAGAAAAGAGAAAATTTATTCATGATTACGGTACGCATCCACGAATTTCTAAAATTTTATACATTTTTGTCAGGCTAAGTTGAAATTAATTTCAGACGACCAGCTTGGCTCCAAAACGAACTTTCTACAACTTTTCGTTTTGAGTTATCGTTAGTAGAGGTTTTTTACTTCAAATTGTATTATTATTATTTTATTTGTAAAATACTTTGATTTGTAAAATGTTTAATTTGAAGTGAAAAACCTGTATCGGAATTTAGAAACATGTCAGAAAAAATCATGATTTAAAATTATTTTTCTTCGTTTCAGTAATACCTAAAGAAATTAGGCAAAAAAATAGATTTGATTAAATGCTGAGATCACCGAGAATATTACTGATGTCTTAATAATAAAGATAACCATTAAATTAGATGGCAGTTTTTACTGTTTTATTAAATTATAAGAGCTTTCAAATAAATAAATAATTTCCACTGAGGAAGAGATGCCGAAAGCGCTCTCGAAATATTTGGATTAACCATTTGAATTTTAAAATTAATTACTGGAAAGAAGCAATTCAATTTATTTATCCTTTAACAATAATAAATAAATAATACTTAAATATTTTTTTAAATATTAGAAATTTTAAAGATCTAATATCCCGAGATAAGTTGTATGTAGAATCAGATTTTTGTTGAAACAGTTTATAAACTTCATTTTATTGAACTTTTAAAGAAATGCCGGGTTCACTGATCTCAAAAAATAATGATTTTCATGTATATATTTTATATAAAGTATGTAGGTATTTTACTCTATGGTCATCCATTTTGTTAGGTACTTTATCATACAAGGGTATGGACAAGATTTCTAATTCTCATGTATGAAAAGAGTGGTTTGTTTGTTTGTTTCTTTTTTTTTTTTTTTTTTTTTGAAATAACTCAAAAACTGCTGAAACCATTTCAATAAAAATATTTGAGTGAAGCCATGTCTACAAAAAAAAGCTTTATAGAGTGAACATCGAAAAATTATATTTTGCGAAATATTAATTATTTTGTTTAGTTTTTTATATACTTACTTATATCTTGAAAATGGCTTAACCAATTTTGATCAAATTTAAAATTCTAATTAAGTACCTTGAGGACATCTAAAAAGGTTATATTAAGTTTTTAAGAAAATTACATTTTAAAGTATTTACTCTACAGTTAGCAAGTACTACTATACCTACAAAAAGACTAAATTCTTGACAAAAACTACCTCTGCAGTTCAACCTGCCACCCCTAAAATTTTTTTATAATCAAATAGAAGTTAATTTTCTTTAACTCCTGGAGAGCGAAATGAAAATTAATTACATATAGAAAGAGGTTTAAAAACAGTTTACATGTTTCCTAATATTTTCTCGAAATAGATAGATCAAGTCCTTTCATTTCCAGGAGAATGAATAAAAGATGTATAAGAAATAAGAATTTTAAATCCGTGAAATATGAAAATATTTTTTTTTATAACAAATCTTTTGTCTTGCTCTTAATACCATCTAAATTAGAATATAATTCATATTCCTGTCTGAAATTGTAATAAATTCAAGTGCAAATGATGTATAACAATACTCGTAAAAGAAAAGAAAAAGTACAAACACATTGTAATATTAAAGATTAAATTTCAATTAGTTTAAAATTATATTTTTTGGCATTTCAAATCCGTTCATAATGACTTCCTCACAATAGCAAATAGAAATATTTAACACCTATTACAATATTTACTTTAAAGCATAATTTCGGAAGTAATGTATTTTTATAAAAAATCAAGAAAGTTAATATATAAATCATACTAAATCCGAGGTGTTATGAATGATTTTTATTATGCCAGAAGGGTTGTATTCCTCCCTTCGTAATTGAACCCGATGCCAAAAATGCAATCCGGGTACTAGGCCTGTCCTCCGAGGTGTAACCTCATCTAACATTAGCACACGTAAACTTTTTAACTCAAAGATTTAATTTTCATCATTAAAAATTTTCACGGTTTCGCAGAAAATAGTAGCGTTAAGATTTCTAATCAAAATCAAGAGAGGTTGAAGCTAAATCCGAGGTGTTTAGAATGATTTTTATTTCGTCAGACAGTTGTATTCACCCCTTTGGAATGTATTTATATGTAAATGAAGAACTGTCTTTTTGGATTCCGAAATTTACAGTAACTCAGGATCTGAGAGCAGTATCTATAAATTTGTTCTAGCATTGTTTGTATATTTTTTTAAACAAATAATTGATAAGATTTTGAACTTTCTACCTACATTAGAATTAAAAAATGCATTTAATTAAAAAATAAATAAATAAATAAAGGAAACTACAATATAAAACGTTTAAGCTAATTACTTGAAATTGTTTGTATTAATAAACTGTACCTTTCTAGCTCCAAAACTGTTTCCTGCCAAAAAAATTGTCAAATTACTAAAATATGCGGAAAGTGTTTATTCTTAAAAAATGTCACTTACTTCATCAATTCGCCAAAATTATTTACCACATCATGAATTTTAATGTTTTATTTTTTAATAAGAACAAATTAATATATTTTTAAGGTCCCTTAGACAGTCAACTGAAATTATACGAAAATATGCTCTTTGTATAATATTTTTCAAATGTTCGAAATTATTTCAGTGAAATATATGATTCTTACAATAAATTAAGTTTTCATGGTTGATAATGTCAAAAAAGGAGATTCGGGTTAGCCGAGCCGGTTAATGCGCTGGCCTCGCTCCGGCATCGATCGATTATGACGATGTTGGAGCGGAAGGCCGGGGCTCGATCCTGGCTGGCAAATAAAAATTTCTACCGGCTAAAAACTCGGCTCCCTCACTAACCCTACTAACACTTTACTTATGTGCTGTCTAAATGGGCTTTGTTCCCGGTGGCAATAAAAAAAAAAAAAAAAAATGTCAAAAAACTTCACAGGCTATGTTAAGAGTATAAGGGGGGTCTTATTCAACATTTTTCCATTTAATTTTATATTGCGCTATACTACATTATGCCTTTGTCCATTTAAAAACCTATCACTGAGAAGACATCACTAAAGGTAAACGAAAGAAAATAATAAAATTCACGATAAGTCTATTATAATTTGGGCTGGAAGTATGGCTAAATGAACATTTAGTTCCTGAAGCCAATTATTATAATAGATATATAATGACAGTATTAAAGTAATTCGAGTTAATATATTTTGAGATTTCTGATTGCTTAATCATTTTCGGCAAATGATTTGCTTGTAGTAGCAATTTGTCGAAGCCTAGAACATCAAACCTGCACATGAAACCAGGATCAAGTTAGATCCGGATTAATAAAATTAATTATCATAATGTTAGAGCTCAACTGGTGGATCAAGTTAGATCTGGAGTGATAAAACTAATTAACAAAAATGATTCATGGATAAGCTTGAAGTTCTATTAGTAAGACTACCATATATATGCCCCTACCCTGTTTGCAGTTTCAGTGAATTAATTATTTTAAATGACAAATATCTAAATCTGATTTTTTTTAGTTTTAATATTTTCTTACCTAGAATAAATTCAAAAACTACGCTCGCCAGTTAGATTCACAGCAAATAAATGTTGTTTTTTTTCATTTCTGTCTGAATTTTAGTGAAATCAGGTAATTAAAGAACTCAGGCTCAATTTTCGAGGGGGTGAAAACAACCTTATATATATACAAAAATAATATATTCCATCTCGGATTTACAAGATGATAACCTCTTGTGATTTTATTAGAAATTTTTAAAGTCTACTTCATTAGCAATTTGATCTCTTATAGAAAAATATAGAGTTTAATTATTTGAAAACATTTCCAAACTTCTTTAATTAATTGAATGTTTTCTTTATATACAAGTATCTGGAACACCGAGCGATGCTCGGCAATTTTTTTGATTCGATTAAGAGCGATATATTAATATTATTTTTAATTCTAAATTCAGGTACTATAAAAGGTCGATTTTTATTCGCAGCCAAAAATAAAATAAAATTTAATTTTTTCCAACGTTTACACCGGCTATGGCCATCATCAAGACGTATCACCGACCACAAAGTTTTGAATGGAATTGGAATTAAAAATAACATTAATATACATGGAGGTTCTTTCGTTGATCTTTTTAAATCCTGAAGAAGGAGGTACGATCCTTCGAATTGTCGGATTTTTTAAGCGAATGAAATTGATATTCTAATAAATTATTTTATAGAAATAGAAAAATACCTTTAATTAATTAAATTCCCTAATTTTAATATATAATAATATTTGTAATGATCTATTAGTGGGATATAAAATTAAAAAATCAATTAATTATTAAAAGGAAATTGAATAAAAATGTAATTATAAATTTTTATTCAAACAACCACCTGTGAATAATTATTTGAATTAACAAAAAACCCATCAAAAACAACTTAGCCGAAGATGAGACCGTGACAGATCGAATTGTCAACACAAAAACCTCCTAACCTGTGAATTTCATCCAAATCGTTAGAGCCGTTTTCGAGAAACCGATTCTATATACCGGGTGAGTTTTTTTATCTTGAGACAGTCTTATAACTCAAAAACAGTGCATTATATGAAAAAAAGTTTCAAATAAAAGTTTATTTATATGGAGGGGGAAACTAAACTACGCTATTGTTTGTTTACCTACAACAAGCTTTCAAGGGTATTTCAAGGTCAAGTTCTGTTTTTTAAATAGAAACCTATATATTTGTTTACATATTCTGAATCTACGAAAAAAACTGAACAACTTTCATAAGAACTATTTTTTTATTCTACATCAAATAAAAAAAATATTAAATCAATTAGATCTCAGAAAAAAAACCCTAATAATTATTTTTAACAATTATTCAACTTAATTATCATATAATAATGATCAAATATTTAATTATTAAATAAATAATTTAATAATAATTAATAATCTAATAAATTTTCCACACTGTTCTGTGATATTCCAGAGTGTTATCGCAAGTTTTCTGGATGAATTCCAGTTTCAATTTCGTTATTTTGGCATGTTTCAGTTTCTTCGTACCCTTTACATTTCCTGATGTTTTTTTAACAGATTTACAACACGATAAAATGAAGCTCGTGAGGGTGTATCCCTGTCAGGAAATGCTCGGCATCCATTTCAATGGCAGCCCCATAACACTTCTTCCATATTCACCATAAATTATGACCATTTTAATTCTGTCTTCAACAAAAAATGATCCATTTTTATTATGGTAATACAATATAACTATCTACTGGATTGACACGAGAAATAAACTTTTTTAAACTCAAGAATTTTAAGTTGTTCTAATAAGTAGAAAATAATCTCTTAAATCTGTGTATAATGAAGTTTTAAGATCATTATAAACACTTATTTTCATTGTTTTGACTTTTCGATTTAATAATTATTTATTTAATCATTATTATTTGATAATTAAGTTGAATAATTGTTAAAAATAATTATTACGGTTTTTTTTCTGAGATATAATTGATTTAAAATTTTGTTTATTTGATGTCGAATAAAAAAATAGTTTTAATGAAAGCTGTTCAGTTTTTTTTGTAGATTCAGAATATGTAAACAAATATATAGGTTTCTATTTAACAAACAGAACTTGACCTTGAAATACCCTTGAAAGCTTGTTGTAGGTAAACAAACAATAGCGTAGTTTAGTTTCCCCCTCCATATAAATAAACTTTTATTTGAAACTTTTTTTCATATAATGCACTGTTTTTGGAGTTATAAGACTGTCTCAAGATAAAAAACTCACCCGGTACTACTATACAAGAATCGCTCGTTTAATATATAGTAAGATAAGATAAGGAGTATCCATTTAGTCCAAGTGAAATAGTCAAAAGGCCGTTCCTAGAATAATAGAAATTATGAAATTAACTTCTACTAATTTAAAACAGGTCTGAACTTGAATTTGGAATTCTTGCCTTAGCTCTGCTATAAAGGAAGAGAGATCATTCTATCCACGCACTTTTTAGTCATTTTCCTCGATTAAAGAGTCCCCCAGTGGACCGGGGCTAGATTTGGCTTACAGCTTCTCGAGTTTGTCAAAGAGACGACTAAAAGGGGTTGATTATGGGATTGAATCCTTCACCTTGTAAAAAAACACACATGTTACTAGAGATCTCAAGAAAATGTTGCAAAGAGGTGGACATCACTAGAATGACTCCTGTCTACGAAAAACCAACCTGTTGTAATACTAAACTGGTCACTTAATTGAAAAGATTGAATAGAAAAGTTTGAACTCCACTGGTTTTTATCTTTTTTAGCCCAAATCCTACCCTGTTTTCCAACGCATCATAATTAAGGAGTTTAAAAAATTAATCTTTTCTTTCAATTTTTTATTTAAACAGTTTCAGTTTTATCTTCATTATTCCACCAGTGGAGCGTATCTTATTATTAAGAGCAGATTTTTTTTTTAATGAATTATCGTAAGATTTCCTGGAGAATTAATTCTCATCATTTAAACATGTTTCTAATTCACAAAGAGAAAACAAAGAGGTTGTCCTCTGCTTGATGCAAATAAACATACACACATATTAATTGAGGTGATATATCTGTATATATATATATTATTTATTTGTTTGAGACTATAGTTTCGAAGACTTGGTCTTCATCATCAGTCTTTTTTAAATTATAAATATTGTTTTTCATGGATTCAATATCGTATGGATATTGAAAATGTGATGTTCTTTCACTGGTTGGCAGCTTAGAATTAAAAACATTCTTTTGGTTCACATTCAAATATAACCATATGTTTCCCTTTCTCCTTGTTTGACAAAGAGATAGGCTGACAATGGAAGGGGGGTTTGTTTTTCTTTTTTCTTTTATCTGAAATGGTATGCTTTGTTAGCAAACATTCTAAGCAAATTGCTATTTGATAATTCAATTTGGTAGTTCAAACAAAGTTTTGAATTTTTATTGAATGATTTCAAAATTTCTAAGGATTCAATTGCGCTAATTAATTTTGGGTTTCTTTCTCCTTTTATTAATCTAATTCCTGTGCCTTCTGGGAAAGAGAAAGAAAAAAACTGATGATGAAGACCAAGTCTTCGAAACTATACTCTCAAACAAATAAATAATATATATATATATATATATACAGGTATATCATCTCGATATATATGTGTGTATGTTTATTTGCATCAAGCAGAGGACAACCTCTTTGTTTCTCTTTGTAAATCAACAACTCTGCTACTCTCGGCAAAACAAAAACTTTTCAATTTAATGTTTCTAATCATTTACCAATAAAATTAGTAGATGGCAGCACTTGATTGGAACGCCTGTATTTAGATAACCATATTAGACGTGTTTTCGGGGTTTGATCAAAGACGTCAGCTGCCAGCCAGCTATGATCGTTTATATAGTTAGCTTGCTATAAAAAAAATCAAATTTTCTATATCCAATCGAGTAAGTAATCCTTAAGAAATAAAAGATAAAATATTTATAATAATTTAAAAGACTGATGATGAAGACCAAACATTCGGAACTCTAGACTTTAACAAATAATTTAATGCAATGTATTGAATTGTTTTTTGATCATTACTGTGTTCAAACATTTCTGAAATATGGAGAAAAATCATTATCAGCCGTGGTTTTTTTCTATCTACATTATTATATTTGTGTCTAGAATCTAGAGCAGATATTCCCAAACTTTTTTGTCTCGTAGACCCCTGGCCATGTTTTTCTGTTTTGGGTAGACCCCCTTCTTAATAACATAAAGTTATACTTTTAAAGAAATTTCAATTTATTCTAATATTATATTATATACAGATCTCAAATATATTAGTTATTTTTATATCTCTCCTAAAAATTAAATTTAAGTACAACTCCAAAAATCCTGAAGTGATCTCATTTTCGGATTTTTCTAAGAAAATAAAGTTTTACTTTTCAAGAAATTTTAATTTATTCTAATAGTATATTTTATAGAGAGCTCGAATATAATATTGATTTCTATATTTCTCTTAAAAATTAAATTTATTAACCACTCCAAAAATCCTGAAGTGATACAACGGTTCCTCTCATTTTCGGATTTTTTAAAAAGTTTTACTTTTTCAAGAAAATTTTAATTTATTCTAATAGTATATTTATAGAGAGCTCGAATATAATATTGATTTTTATATCTCTCTTAAAAATTAAATTTATGAACCACTCCAAAAATCCTGAAATGATACAATGGTTCCTCTCATTTTAGGATTTTTTTAAAATCTTACTTTTCAAGAAATTTTAATTTATTCTAATAGTATATTATATACAGAACTCGAATATAATATTTATTTTTATATCTCTCCTAAAAATTAAATTTATGAACGACTCAGTAAATGGTGCAGTGATACGAAGGGTCTCCCGTTACCTCGGATTTTCGGATTTTTTAAGAAAATAAAGTTTTAGTTTTCAAGAAATTTTAATTTATTCTAATAGTATATTTTATAGAGAGTTCGAATATAATATTTATTTTTATATCTCTCCTAAAAATAAATTTGCGAACCAGTCCAAAAATCCTGAAGTGATACAAAATGTCCCCCTTCCCTCTAATTTTCGATTTTTTAAGAAAATATAGTTTTACTTTTCAAGAAATTTTCAATTTATTCTAATAGAATATTTTATAGAAACCTCGAATATAATATTTATTTTTATCTCTCCTGAAAATTAAATTTCTTAGTATATTTTTCAAATGTTTGATATGATTTCAGTGAAATACATTATTCTTACAATTAATTAAGCTTTCATGGTTGATAGTGTCAAAAAACTTAACAGGCTATGTTAAAAGTATAAGGGTGTCTTATCCAACATTTTTTCATTTAATTTTATATTGCGATATTCTACATTAGTCCTTTGTCCATTTAAAAACCTCTCACTGAGAAGACACCACACTAAAGGTAAACGAAAGAAAATAATAAAATTCACGATAAATCTAATATAATTTGGGCTGGAAGTATGGCTAAATGAACATTTAGTTCCTGAAGCCAGTTATTACATTATATAGAGAGTTCGAATATATTTCGATATTTTTATATAGAGTACGTGTCCAAAATTAACATTTAAGTACATTGAATTTTGTTGAAATACTTACATGTTAAAGTGCGTTTACACATGAGAGTTTTTACTCTTGAAGTCTTGAGAGTATATTTGCCACTCTCAAGAGTAAAAAATTGTCACTGGTAAACACACCTTAAAATAATAGTCTTTAATAGATTTTAATTCTCCGCGAAAAATTGGAGTAGCAGATCTTTGCAAACGTTCTCTTTTGTTATTTTCGATGGACGTAAGGGCCGAAAATCAAAATCCATACCCATATGAAGTCGAGAATTGAAATAATATTGTGATAGCTCTTTTAGCTAATTGAGGATAATCTGACTTTACATGGAAACAAATTAACGTGTTTGTCTTTCACATTCGTATTTATTGTTTGACGGATTGAACAAATCAGGGCAAGTTTGAGTTTTTTTCATGCGCTCTCTTTGGGAAGCTCTAAGAAAAGATTGGACAACAATTTCTACTGCGCGTATGCGATTAACATCAAGATATTGGTATCATTATATGCAAGTTTCTACAAGTTCAAAATAAGACCACGAAGCCCAAAATCTACTTAGATCAATTTTATGAGATATACTAATTCAATTACTAAGTAATTATGTTAGGGGAGAATGGTCTAGGTTTTTGGTGAAACATTTTAAATAAAGTAAAGAAAATTTTCTTTACTAAGTAATTAATTTTAAATTTAAATAATAGATAATTGGGTGTAGTAAATAGAATAAAAAGTACACTATAAAATCCTCACTTCGATATTAATATTATAATTGCGGAAATAAGTTTGTATCAACCCAGGCCTTTAGGTGTTACACCTATTTGGTGTAACTCCTTCTCTCCTCACCATTATCATAAAAAAAAAAATAAAAGTCACGACCTGCTTAAATGAGATTCACTATCGTGGGCATTTGCATTATTTATAAAAAAAAAGATACAAATTAGACAGCAATTTATCTTCCTTTCATTAAAGTTAACTAAATTAGATCTGCAATTTTTAAGAGTGAAAAGAAAATTGATCGAGAAAGTAATGTCAACATGATTATTTTATGAGATTGATCACTATCGAGGTCCTATCATGTTTTAAACTTTTAGCAACAACTTACATTTGTAACAAGATATTATCTTCTTTTTTTATGATATATTTATATTTAGAAGGACTAGGACACACTTGAGATGAGGCCATTTCACTTGAGAAATATCAGCGAATTTAAGACGAAAAAATATTTATTTGAAAGAGAAAATAAATCGATAGCATGAAAGGGGTTTTGTTATATAAATAACACGCATACAACCATTCATTGAATGCATATGTTCTATGATTATCTGAATTAATAAAAGAGTTTTATAACCCGGAAAACTGATATAATCTTTGCAGTCATGTTTGTTTATTATATTTGTAGTTATCTAAATATTTTTATTCATAATTAGTTTTAAATTTTGTAGCTCCATTTTCCGTTCACATATTTTTACTTTCACATTTATATTCATAGAATATAATGGGGAAGTATTGCGATGGCCAGTCTGGGTCCTGACTCTTTGAGAGCTTGTATCTCAGAGATGAAAAAAGTTCATTTAATTTTGTAACTTCTAGGTGGAAGGAATCGATGCCCTTAATAGTTGAAAATCGGATTTAGGACATAAAACCGGAAATTGTGGTTCCAAGAGGCCAAAAATCCATTGGTCAGTGCGTATGTATGCATGTATGTACCTACCCCCTGCGTTTCGCAACCATAAGTCTCAGAGCTACGAAATTCGAAACTTAAGCTTTATATAGACTAGAAGGAGTACATCAAGCTTTTGGTTGAAATCGGAAGACCGGAAGTGGACATTTACATGAAAGATCTTTCGTTTTTTTTTATTTTCTCAAAAACGACTATAACGATTTTTTGAAAAATTAGTGTATTTATCAAGTGTCATGAGCTATTAGTTGTGTCAAATTTGTAATCCGATTAAAATAAATGAAGGGGGTGTAAAGTAGAAGTGTCACGGAACTCCTAAATTACTTTCCTTTAATTCAATGGGATTAAAAATTTGACACAACTATTAACTCATGACACTTGATAAATACACTAATTTTTAAAAAAATCGTTAGAGCCGTTTTTGTGAAAATAAAAAAAAACGAAATAAATGAAGGGGGTGTAAATTAGTAGTGTCGCGATGACTTCAAATAAATGAAAATATGAAAGTCGTGTGGTGAACACACCAGTTGATTTTTTTCGTTTAATATCAAAATAAATAGCGTATTTGTTGTCTTTCAATAATATTATATAAGAATTGATAAAAAATATATTTGGAATTAAAATTTTATTTTTCTAAAAATATAAAGGAAGGGGACTACAGGGGACCCTTTGAATTCATTTAAGATTTTTTCGAGAGTGAAATAGTAAATTTTTTAGCTTAATATCAAAATAAATAGATTATATTATCAAAATAAATTATCTTATATTAGAGTATATTAGAGAATTGATAAAAATATCTTTATAGTAGGTACTACTATATTCTATTCACTTCATTTTAACAAAAAATAAATATTTGTTTTATCCAATCATTGCTTTGTTCTCTAGAATGAGATTCCCAGGAGACTAGGAGAAAAAGTTTGTATTTTTTTGTATACTTTATGGAAAATCTGGCAAATCGAAAACAATTTTTATACAAATGTTTCAAATTTTTGTTTCCCCTTTATCATTCGTGCAAATTGCTCGAAATGCTCCACGGAAACTAGCCCCTGATTGCATCCAAGTATAACTGAGGTTATATATTTTCTTGAAAACATAAAAGTAAAGGTCTGAAAGTAACACCATTGAATGGGCAGAGGAAATCTTTTTACCAAGTTTATTGGCTCTCATAGAATCGTAAAAATACTTCAGCTTTATCTGTTGATACCATGTTGCGCCATAAACATATTAAAAATATAAAATATTCTGTCAGTTGATTCTAATTTCGTTACTTGGGTGCGTTTGATTAGCAGTTTTAGTCAGGACTTTTTGAATTGTCTCCGCTGGAATAGATCATTGATAGTTCACGGACTTAATGGAATTTGCTTCTTTTTATTTCCAAAGACCCAATTGATGATTCATCGAGGATGTTTCACTTTTGTAAAAAATTGCTTATTTAAACAACAGATTCACAAAAACATCCAGAAATATAAAAATACACAAATAGAAATCAATTCAGATACCTCTCTTATCCCAATTTATAAAAAAAATCTTACCAATATTAATTTCTTATCAATTCAAGATCTTATTTATACCCGAAATATTGTATTGGATAACTTTCTCTATATAGTCCAAGAGCTGGTGACACATTTTTGGCTACTGATTTGACCCAACTAGAAATAATGCGCAATAGTACCGTCTATGATAGTTGTACAAGGAATGGCCAGTCTGGCTGGCCTAAGCAGGTGGACCAGGTACTGTGCATGGTGTGAGTGCGGTAAAAAATACATATGTGTTAAAAAATATTTTTGACCCACAATGAAATTATAAAAATTATAATTTATAGTCAATTATAAACATAATATATTCACCCTCAGACCATTTGAGTGGTGGGACGTGGAACCAGACCACCCAAAGTGTATTTTTACAACATGAAAAAATAGCATCATGCTCAAGTGGAACTAGACCACCCAAAGTGTATTTTTAAAACATGAAAAAAATAGCATGATGCTATTTTTTTCATGTTGTATAAAATACACTTTGGGTGGTCTGTTCCCGATCCACCACTCAAATGGTCTGGGGTGAATATATTATGCTTATAATTGACTATAAATTATAATTTTTATAATTTCATTGTGAGTCAAAAATATTTTTTAACACATATGTATTTTTTACCGCACTCACACCATGCGCAGTACCTGGTCCACCTGCTTAGGCCAGCCAGACTGGTCATTCCTTGTACAACTATCATAGACGGTACTATTACGCATTATTCTAGTTGGGTCAAATCCGTAGTCAAAAATGTGTCATCAGCTCTTGAACTAATACTAGTTATATCTCGACTCTTTTTTTCTTTTTATTAAAATTATTATTATTTTCAAAAGATTTTTATACTTTTTTGGAAATTTCACTTTTGATCAAAAAACATTCATGTACCTACTATAAATATATGAAATTTTATTTAAAAAATTTATTTAAAATCTAATATATAATATAAATTGGATATCGACCCATATTAGAAAATTTGTGTCCAAAGTGGCAGATAGGCAGTCCGTTGTTACTGTGATTAAGAAATATTTTGAGAAATTTGTTCATATTTTGTTCTGTGAGCTGTAGCTCTGGAATATTCTTTTTTCATTAAATAAAGAAACTTCCAACTTCACTTCTTTAAAACAAAATTTCTAAAATCTCTAAAATTGTTATTTTATATATTTCAGTAATGATCCTTCGAGTTTATGTCACAGTGGGTCCTAGCAAAAAGACAAAATACCAAAGTTAAATTAATCTTGCAGAAAAATGAGACTGTGTGCAGAACTTTAGTTTGCACCCCTTTATTCCTCCCCTCCCAATCTCCAATAAAAAATAAAATCACTTTATGAAAAAATACAAATTATATTAATTTTAAGTTATTTGAACAAAGAGGAGAATTTACAACAAAAAAAATGTGTTATAAAAAACAACAAAAATTGGTTTCTTTATTATTTTATCCCACCCAATGCACATTGTATCATTGGCATCTGATCTTACACCCTAGATAAAAGAGAAAATAATACAAATAAAAAATAATTCTAGTGATATGAATTTCGAATATAAGATTTGGAAAATATGGAAAGAAATTCTCTTTTTCATTATAATACTTTTATTTACTTGTGGAAAAGATGACGCACCACTCATTGAATTTTAGATTGAAGTTTTTTGTATGAACAGAATTAATGAATGAATGACTCTATTTTTTAAGGTTCACAGAATATATTTTTCAAGATAGCGGCCCCGGTGTCAAAAATTGCATCTGAAGTCAATGAATTCAACTATTTTTTTTATTATCAACCTTTTTAAGAAATTTATCTCTCATCTCTCATAAAACATAAAAAAAAAATTAAAAAAATCTTTGATTATATCAAAGAGACACTCAACAGCTTCCCTTGGGTTTCCTATATACATTTTTTTAAGTTTTTAATTTTATTTCTGTATATATTTGTTTATATGCACAATTTTCAGGAAGTAATTAATTATCATTCGATTTCTAATTTAAGTAACTAAACGCCGAATAATTCTTGATAACTTTAGTTGAAAAGTTGAAAATAACCTTCCGATTGATTTTAAATAAAATATAATGCATTTGAAAGTTGAGAAATGGTGGTCTTAATCGAGTTTATTTCCAACTCGACAACGTTGATTATAAATAGTAGAATCTTTAAATAAAGGAACAACTCTTTTGATTGTTTCAGTGTCGGAATTCACGCAGCAGCTTGGGCAAATCTATGAGCAACATTCGGTAGAATTACAAACGCTCGTCAGCAACTACCGGAAAAAAAATAGCGAGCTCCGGAAAGAAAGGTAAGTGTTTTGGCGAATTTCTTTTTTATTTTATTCTCAACTATAAGTACGAAACGAAATGTACGAACCTGATTAATTAGCATCCCAGAGAGTAACTATAACCTGGCAGCCGCGAGGATTCAGACCAAGTTTTTTTTTTTTATATTGATCAATGTTGAACTTTAAAGTTGGGAATTCAATAAGTGGAGATGGATTTGACCTTGCATTGACAATTAGCAGATCAGCTTGTAGTTTTACATAATAACAAATACCTATGAAATAATCTTATAACCTTTAGAAACATTCTAATATTAAATTAAGTTTTAGTTGTGATTTTTGAACATTTTGAAAATTTATATATGTCTAGTTAATTTCAGTTATGCCAAGTTATGTAGGAATCTAACATTCAGACTCATCTAACTCACGGTTATTTTCTGTATCTCCTGATGATGGGTTGACAGCCCAAAATATATACATTGAGAAAACTCTCTCTCTTTTATTTTTTACACGTGAAACAAGTGACCTAGTGAATAACTCATAGTAAATATTAATTTTCCATAAAAACATTTTTACTTTTCTTTTATTTAAATCTAACATTCAATACCACTTCGCCATTAAATTGGTTACTAACCAAACAAACGCATTCCCCAATTCGTTTATCCCTTTAATTCTAGAGATTGGAACACGCTTGCTCCGTCCGTCTTCCTGGCTACATATAATTTCTTTCAAGACCTGCATCCACAGATACATTCAACTCCGACCCAGTCTCTGAAATTTCATTTTCTTTTCACGATTCATCGCGGACTACAGAGTTTGTACCTTTTTAATGCAAATTCTTCTTGTCATTATCGAATCGAAACTCGTAATTTCTCTTATTGTTGATAATGAAAGAATATATAAAAATTGGACTAAAGATTGTTTATATTAAAGGTATATGACGCAGATGTGTAGAAGCCATTTTGCCACAAAGGCAATTATTAATATCTTAGAATTGTGACAACTTGTTTCGCTTGTTAATTATTTTTCATTTACATAAAAAAATTGTCGATATGATTATGCCATAATAGATGCCGAAACGTTATCAGAGTCGACAAAAAAATCAAAACTTATATTAAAATTTAATTCTTAATTACCGTATTTTCTTACCATAAAGACACCTAGAAGAATCGACTTGTGGTCCGAAGGTAAAATTAAAATACTAATCTTTGAAATGTATTGAAGCTATTAGAGAAGTTCAATTACTGGCGGTGACATTATCGAGAAGAGTGAAATTACCAAGAGTGAAGATGATCTGAATATTGTTAATACAGATTATTTTAACAATAAATAAAAATTAAGTATATATTTGAAAATATCTTTATTTACTTTAAAATTGGTATGTGTTTGTTTTGTGAGGGAAGTATGAGGGTGTAATTAAAGATGGTTTTATAGTATGATTATTTTAATGGCAAGTGCTGAATGAATAAGTAAACTTTTGTTTTGAAAATATAAATTTTATTATAGTAGATTAATTGCTTTAAAATTAAAATGAATATACCTATGTTTACGACAATAAATAAGATGGAATTGGTGATTTCTTGATGGCTCCGGATATGGGGATAAGACGCCTGTGATCTTGATGGAGCTCAGTTGGTTGAAGTCTTCTTTATCTCCCCAATGTGTTCAATATAGAATGGAAATTTCTTCCTTCGTGCTAGACAAGAAATATTATTATAGATTTTGATAAATTTTCTGATCGGAAAGTCATTGACCGCCTGTATACATGTATAAGTGTCAGAAATTAAATAATATTATAAATTTTATTTAAATAACAAATAAATATATACAGGGTGTTCCACAGAACTCGTTCATTAAACGTTTTCATGGAAGGAATTGAGAGAAAATTTTGAACTTTGACATACCTATTTATGTTTTGGAATATGCTCTTTTTAAATAAATTATTAACAACTATTAATTGAATGTAATGGAAGGCAGCCCAAGTGTAGTGATGAAAGAAAAAATTAACACATATCAAATAAGGTGTAATTTATTGGAATCCTTCCTCCTTTCCTTTCAAACCGACGTTTCGGAGGATTCTTCCCTCCTTCTTCAGGGTTTCATGGGGTCAATGAAGGAAACAAATAAAATGCTTCGTTCCTCTCTCCACAGAAGTGTTTAAAACTTTTTTCTTCCTTAGTAGAAGCATAGAAAAACAATTTTTTTCCTCCCTTTCTTAATTAATTATTCTTATTTACTCTTGGTAGGTATGGGGTAATAGAGTAAAGTGGGGGAACATCGACTACTTAAGCGCTGTTAAAAATATCAAATATTAATCTTTGTAATAAGATGATCAAAACGGTCAAATTGTTTGGTTACTTTATCTATTATGAGTTTCTTCTATTGGATTTGCAAACAATCAAATGTTTTTTTATTAGGTAATTTTTTAAAGAAGGAAAAAAATATGGGGTAATTTCGACCGGTGGGATAATATCGATCATGGTGGAAGGCAAAATCGACCAAACAGTAATATTTTGAAATAAATTTAATTTTAACATTTTTACATTAATTTTAACATTTTTTCATTAATTTTAACATTTTAACATTAATTTACAATGAGCATAGGCCACAAATATACATTGACGCATTTTTTGCGTTAGTACAGTCAACACGGGCCCAAGTTGCACAAGAACGGCACCGCCACCAAACGTCATTATCATATCCAAAGTGTTCACAAATAGTGCAGATTTCTTCATTTTTTTTCCTTTTTCCAACTGGAATTTTATCTTTACCTGTAATTTTTCTTGTGACCTTCTTTAATTTTCAATTTTCCTTATCTCTTTGCTTTTTCAATGCCTTATTTTCGAGCTCTTCTTTTAATGGTTAATATTTAAGAATCTTGCCTTGTTCGATGTGAAATTCTTGGTTGAAAAACTGGAGCTGCACATAAGTCTTGAAAAGATGTATTTGTCTTTTAACCGACTTTGAAAAAAGGAGGAGGTTATTTTCTTTAATTTTTAAGGTTTTATGGATATTTATTCAATCACGGCCTTTATCGCTCTTTTCATGGGATCCTCCGTCCACGAAGAACGTCCAGTTTTTTGGACGTAACATAATATGTCAACATCGTGCACGAATATAATTATTTATTGAACACGAACAATAAAATTACGATATTTCGACCGACTTATTCTGCGATCAAGTATGAGCACCCACGCCGGTTATGGGTTTTCGATCGAAACAGTTAAATTGTATTATTTGTTCGTGCTCAATAAATAATTATAAATAATTATGTGTAATTTAAGTAAAAATTCAAATTTTAACACGCTAAATGTTTGAAATTTTAGGGATGCGCCGCAGCATCCATGGACCGCACGCTACTTCTTTCAGTGTGATATTTGCCTTTCTTTTCGCTTACTTAATTTTTCTAAATCTATGTCGATATTTGAAGTTGAACTTCTCAACTGGTTTTCCAGATTTACTTCGGTTATTGTCGCTTTACAAATGTATGTAGATGCAAAGACACTAATACTTTTTTGATCAAAACGTCTGATAAAATGAGAAATTTTTCTCCTGATATGTAATTACTATAATATTCTATTTTTGGAATCGTGGAATATATATTTTATAAGCTTTTGTTTAATTTAACTTTTTAGATTTGTGAGCGGAATTTTGCAATTGAATTTTAAACCCGCCCCACACACCCCACTTTTGGTGCTGGTGACAATAAAATCTAGAATACTCAATTATGTAATTTTTTTATAATTTAGATGTATTTTTAAGCATCTTTCATTTTGCGCCTAGTACTTATACAACAAGATGTACCTATTTCTATCGGAACAGCCATTAGCTAAGATACTTTAAAAACAATAAACATATTTTTGTGACATGGGTATCAAATGAAAATTTTTGACGATCAGAACAACGTTAACAATATTTATAAAGAAATTAACATGTTGAAGGTTTTTGTGCCGAGGGTAGCAGAATTTTTATATATTGAAGGAGACAATAAAAGAATGTGTACTCTGCTGGAATTATAAATTTTATTTTAACGAGATTATAGTTTCGAGGGCTTTGCCCACATTCATCGAGTCTATTACAATTGATTCACAGGAATTAATGTATGAATTCATACATTCATAAATTAATTCCTATGAATAATAAATGCAAAGACTCCTCAAAACTAGTCTCCTGTTATAAATAACATTTATAATTCCAGCAGAAGACACACTCTCTTTTATTGTCTCATTCAAATTAACATGTATTAAGTAAAAAGCACAAAATTAAAAAAAAATAATAATAATAATAATAAAATATTTTTTAAAAACAAGCTTTTTATTTTTAATAAATCTACTAAAAGGAATAAAATAATTTTACTTAGTGGTGTAGGTTTTAGGTGAAACATGATATTAATTAATAAAATAAGTTCAGATAAGGTAATTTCACATCAGTAGACCCTTATTAAAAAAAACGTACTTACTAACTTTTTAACAGCTTGTCGCTCAAATTGTAAAGAAAATTCATACTTCGGCAAGTACTTGCTTATCAACCAATCACTGTCCAATGAAATTAATTGCTATATACTTTTATGAACATTTCGCGACAAGATTTTTGAAATCGAATAATTCAACATAAAATATAAAATAATTTTCAGTGAAAAAGACAGTAAGTACGTTTATTTTATAAGGATCTACTGATATGAAATTACCTTTACGTAAATCTAAACTTATTTTATGTCTTTTAGTACATGCATTAAATAAAAACCTTTTTTTAAAAATGTATACTAATAAAATATTACTAATAATAAATGCAATGCTCGATAATCGATTTCAAACTTATTACTTTTAGGTTTCTCAATAAAAGGTACTTCAATGAACTACAGATTGATTCATAAACCTTGATTTGATCTTGTTCATTAACTCAATTTATAAATTTCGTTTCTCTGTTACCGTTTTGAGTTATCGTAATAACATACATACAAACAGAATAATATGGCTAAAAATAGTTTGTGAGAATCAGCAGACTTTAAAACCTGTATTTCCCTTTTCTTATGAAAAACCCACTTTTTTAAGCTATTCTAATAATGGACGTAAAAATATTAGTTTCTCTTATTATTATCTATTATTATTATTGTTTCATAGTTAAATCTAAATGCACCGGGTTGCGTATTTCCAAACCCCTGTGCAGTACAGAGCAGACTGACGTCACGATGCTCTGTACTGCACAGGGGTTTGTATATCGTTTTGCTCCGTGGCGTCCATCCAAATCCCTGTATAGTACAGAGCACAAGCCCGCTAGGCGCTCTGAATCACTCGGGAGTTTGTATATGGTTACGCTGCGTTTCGTCGGACAAATGCCAGTCTGATACAGAGCACCCATTAATTCTTTAAAGTTTTGACGCTGATACATCTTGTAGAAAATTTAGTTTTTTGGAAAATGGAATAACCATTGGAATAATGTAAGAATATAATTGTTCTAATTTAAATTTTTATTTCATAGATGATCTTCTGCATGTATTCAGAGGAAAAATAAGTTGTGTTTATAGGAAGTAATATGCAGTAGCTTAATCTATTTGGGACCACTGTTCCCATACGGAAACTATTTTTGAATCATTTTTAATTTCAATTAATTTAATACGATTTAGCGATTTTATTTTTCTCTCTTAAAGTTGACTATTCTATAATAGTTCATTTCTATTTGACAGCTCTATCATATTTCCAATCTTATATGCAAATGAATTTATGGAAAATGTCTCCTAAAGGAATCCAAAGAAAAACGTATTTTTTATTTATTTCTAATAATTATTTGATATATTTTAATTATTTATCATTGTTTAAAGGACTTTTTAAATTTTATATATCATATTTAGAGTTTAAATCTTATTTTTTTATTCACTATCAGCATTTAAACCATAATGTTCCCATATGGGAACACTGATCCTAAACGACCCCATGAAAACCTTGCTCCCATATGGGATCACTGACTTTGAATAAGTTAATTTATAATATTCCCATATAGGAATAGTGGTCTTGAAATAATAATAATATTGTATTATTTTAATTTTTTTCATCGACTAACAGTCCATGAGATTCTCTGCTTGTTAGATGCGAATGATGATGCTACTATTATGGAGACTAGGTGCTATAATAATATCAACTCATAAAAACAAAATTTCCGATGCTGAAAGCAGAGGAGAGGATGTCAATGATTATCAAGAAAGAAATTACCCAGTAATGCAGAAGCAATCATTTCTAAATAATAAAGTGAAATTTTGAATCTAATACATTGGATGAAAAATATTAATGATTACTTGCAGATTTCTTTACACGGTTTATATATATATATTGAAATTAAAAATTGTACTGTGTGTTTCTGTGGCTTATTTTTATATTGAAAACCCAAATATCTTTGAATTAAAAATACTTCAGACTAACATTTTATAAGCTTAATCTCAGTTCAGAAGTAGGTACGCTATGAAATAGTAGAGGTAAAGATTGGAAATATGATAGTTAGTGCTGTCAAATAGAAATGAACTATTATAGAATATTAAATTGAAAGTTTTTGCCGAGAGTAGCAGAATTTTTATATATTGAAGGAGACAATAAAGAGTGTGTCTTCTGCTGCAATTATAAATTTTATTTATTTATAACGATAAAATAAATAAAATTTATAATTCCAGCAGAAGACACACTCTTTTATTGTCTCCTTCAATATTATACAATAGTCAACTTTAAGAGAGAAAAATAAAATCGCTAAATCGTATTATATTAATTGAAATTAAAAATGATTCAAAAATAGTTTCCGTATGGGAACAGTGGTCCCAAATAGATTAAGCTACTTTTAATGTGAAATAAGTGACCTATTATCCTTAACTCATAGTAAATCAATATTAAATTTAATATTTATTTACTCTTATCTTTAAGCTACTGCATATTACTTCCTATAAACACAACTTATTTTTCCTCTGAATACATGCAGAAGATCATCTATGAAATAAAAATTTAAATTAGAACAATTATATTCTTACATTATTCCAATGGTTATTCCATTTTCCAAAAAACTAAATTTTCTACAAGATGTATCAGCGTCAAAACTTTAAAGAATTAATGGGTGCTCTGTATCAGACTGGCATTTGTCCGACGAAACGCAGCGTAACCATATACAAACTCCCGAGTGATTCAGAGCGCCTAGCGGGCTTGTGCTCTGTACTATACAGGGGTTTGGATGGACGCCACGGAGCAAAACGATATACAAACCCCAGTGCGAGTACAGAGCATCGTGACGTCAGTCTGCTCTGTACTGCACAGGGGTTTGGAAATACGCCACCGGGTTCCCTTATTTTTACTACAAATATTGTTTTTCCAATCAAATTTATTTAATTAATTTAATTAAAGGTAAAAAAATTCTTTAGTTAAAAAAAACATAATTATTATTCAATTATAAATTTTAATAAAAATTGATTACCTTTCTCTTGCAAGAATTTTTAATTAATTTTGAAATTAAAGTAGAAGAGCTGAGTTTCCGGATTCAATCTTGCATCTTCTGTTTTAGAAAACAAATTTCGTTATTAAGAATACGTCTCCTCTTCCTCCCAGGACCTATGCTCCCATTAAATATAGGTACTCAATGAAAACATTTTACAAGTAAATATATTCAATTTTTCTAAATTTAATTCTTAAACTCCACAGATTTGAATATCAACCAAGTCAGCAATATTTCATACTAAAACATTATTTAAAAATATTTCTTGAAATGGTTATAGGAGACCTTGGGGAACTTTTTGAAGATGTACAATTCAATATGAACAACACTAATTGTGAGTTAGTATTTTATTATGTCAGCGGTATTTTTAGGTGGACAATTTGTAAATAAACTGCAACGGATCGTTGCTAAACTTTATCCAAATTCATTTGAAATATTAATATGTTTGTTCCTTTATTATTAATCAGATATCACTTGCAATTTGTAGTTCATATTGAAATTAATTCAAAAATAATTCTCATTTAAGAGTCGAGGAATAACCATTCTACATTGGATTTTTGACGTTTCGGTTTTTATTGGTAACCATTGCTGAAGACATAGAGGAATCGACTTAAAATCAAAAATAGCGATTGATTCTCATCTAATACTTGAGAAATATCCATTCTATATTGGATTTTTGACGTTTCGGTTTTTATTAGTAACCATTCCTGAAGACATAGAGAAAACAACTTTTAAACCAAAAATAGCGATTGATTTTCATCTAGTACTTGAGAAATAATCATTCTATATTGGATTTTTGACGTTTCGGTTTTTATTGGTAACCATTGCTGAAGACATAGAGGAATCGACTTAAAATCAAAAATAGCCATCGATTCTCATCTAATACTTGAGGAATAACAATTCTACATTAGGTTTTTGACGTTTCGATTATTATTGGTAAACCATTGCTGAAGACATGGAGGAATCGACTTAAAATCAAAAATAACGATCGATTCTTATCTAATACTAGAGGAATAACCTTATTGCATTCCATTTTTGATGTTTTGACTATTAATGGAAACCTCTACTGAAAATGTAGAAGAATCGACTTAAAATCAAAAAGACTAAATTCTTTTTTGGTAAACAACTCAAGCTTGAGTTGTTTGCCATAAAAGAATTTCTAGTCTTTTTGATTTTAAGTCGATTCTTCTACATTTTCAGTAGAGGTTTCCATTAATAGTCAAAACATCAAAAATGGAATGCAATAAGATTATCTCTCTAGTATTGGATAAGAATCGATCGTTATTTTTGATTTTAGGGTCGTTTCCTCCGATGTCTTCAGCAATGGTTACCATAATAATCGAAAACCTAATGTAGAATTGTTATTCCTCAAGTATTAGATGAGAATCAATCGCTATTTTTGGTTTAAAAATTTCTCTATGTCTTCAGCAATGGTTACTAATAAAAACCGAAACGTCAAAAATCCAATATAGAATGATTATTCCTCAAGTACTAGATGAGAATCAATCGCTATTTTTGGTTTAAAATCGATTTCTCTATGTCTTCAGCAATGGTTACTAATAAAAACCGAAACGTCAAAAATCCAATATAGAATGATTATTCCTCAAGTACTAGATGAGAATCAATCGCTATTTTTGGTTTAAAATCGATTTCTCTGTCTTCAGCAAAGGTAACGGATGAGAAAGCAACGCAGTTGCTATGGTTACTCATAAAAATTCCTCCCAAATTTTTAGCATTTCACAGAGAGAAGCCTATCCATTCTTACTTAAGCAAGGCTAAATGAGCTATATTAAAACTTTCAAATGAATAAATTTTAAAGAATTTAAAAAATTAAAAAAGTACCATCTAACTCTAGAGTAAAGTACTTTAAAATATAATTTTACTAAAAACTTTATTTAACCTTTTTTGTGGTCCCCAAGGTACTTAATTAGGATATTAAATTTCATCAAAATTGGTTAAGTCATTTTCAAGATATTTAGAAAACTAAAAAAGTACTGAAATAAAGTACTAATGCTTGTAGAGCCGATATGTACCAAAACTAATCAGCGCTTCATTTTGTTAAACTAATGGTAGGTTTTCAATTTCATTTCAATCAGTCCAACGGTGTGGAAAAAATCGTGGGCCAAAAAAGCGATAACATACATACATACATCCATCCATACATCCATCCATCCATCCATCCATCCATCCATCCATCCGCACGCACTAAATGAAAAAATCGCACTTTTTGGCCTCTCGACGAGACCCCATGTAATTTCTGGCAAAACCGTCACGTGCTAAAATTCAACCTAATTGAATACTACAATTTGTGACTTTAATTGAGTCCATGGGTTCCGTAGTCTTTACCTGAGGACCCTTTGAAGCCACGCTTGCCCCGAGAGCGATTACAATACTTTACCCATGCTTTGCATTGGATAAAGTAAAAATTTGTTTCGCATCATCAGCGCCTATTTTAAAAAACAAAATGAAAAACAGTCAATTTAGAAAAATAACACCGACTCTCACTGAAAGCAAAAATTACAATTTTTACACATCTTCAAAAAGTTCCCTAGGGCTACCTAATCATATTAAGAAATATTTTTAAATAATAAATTAAGGGAACAATATCCATCAACTGTATTGCAAATTATATACTAAAACATTATAATCATAATCGTTTTAAGGAATTTGGTGTTGGTACTTGGTGAAGCATTTTTTAAACTTAACTCAGTTACTTTCTGTTGCTCCTGAAGATGGTTAACCACCTGAAATATATATATATCGAGATTAAAGTCTCTCCAAAAATAAATTCGTTTTATTATTATATCTAAATGTGAAAATTACTTCAAGTATTTTTTATCCAATAATATATTTTAGTTTCAACTTTGTTGCTCAAACCGTTGATAAAAATTAAAAGTAAAAAATACTTTTCTTCATTTCTCCTACTCTCTCTCTCTCTCTCTCTCTGTCTCTCTCTTTCACTCTAGCTTGAAAAGTTCCGGTTCAAAAAAGGAAAAAGAAAAAGTTACTAATATATTCTCGACTCATTTAATAAATTGATGATGTTGAACTTGGCAGCACATTAGATCTCACTACTTTTTTTGGCAAACGGATTTTATTAATCGAACTTGGCCTTTTTTTACACAAGTGTTTTTGTTAAGATTTCACTTCTTTTTGTAAGTTGGATGGGAATTTAACCTGCAAGATTCACGCATTTATTTTAAAGGCTGATGAAGATCTTTTTCGATTTCTCACTTTATTAGTGATTCAAGTTATTGCACTATGTCAAATTTTAGCATTCTACTGCCGTTGAATTTTCACTATTAGTTAATTTATCTCATAAGTTTCACTCCTTCATTTTAGACGCTGATTAAGGGAAAGTTACAGTTTTTCGATTTCTCCCATGTTAATGCTCCAAAATCTAATAACATGCCATTTTTTAGCATTTTATACCATTTGAATTTTTACTTGATAAGAATTTATATTATAAACTTCACCCCTTCTTTTAAGATGATGAGGAAGGAAACGATTCTCTTCTTTATTAACCAAGCTTTACCAGTATGTCAAGTTTCATCATTCTAGTATTTTCACTATACGTTAATCTAGTCTATAAATTTCACCCATTCATTTTATGTTCTGAAGAAGGAAAATTTTCGGTCTTCGATTTCACCTTTTATTAACGCCCTAAAATCTACCACCATCCCAAAAACAATGAAATTTTATCGCACAAATAAATACACCCCCCCCCTTCATTTTTGCCCTGAAGAAGGCAAAGTTTCGGTTTTTCGATTTCACCCTTTATTAACGCTCCAAAATCTACTACCATCACGAAAATAATGAAATTTTATCTCACAAAAAATCCCCCCCCTTTCATTTAATTTCCTGAAGAAGGGAAAGTTTCGGTTTTTCGATTTCACTCTTTATTAACGCCCCAAACACTACCACCATCCCGAAAATAATGAAAATTTATCGCACGAATATCACCACTTCATTTTATGTCCTGAAGAAGGGAAAGTTTCGGTTTTTCGATTTCACCCTTTATTAACGCCCCAAACTCTAACACCATACTGAAAATGATGAAAATTTATAGATCAAAATTCACCCACTTCATTTTATGCCCTGAAGAAGGAAATGTTTCGGTTTTTCGATTTCACCCTTTATTAACGCTTCAAAATCTACCACCATCACGAAAATAATGAAATTTTATCGCACAAAAAATACCCCTCCTCATTCATTTTATGTCCTGAAGAAGGGAAAGTTTCGGTGTTTCAAGTTCCTCTTTTATTCATGTGCCAATCTTTACCAGTGTGCCAAATTTCAGCATTCTAAGTTCATCGCTGTAGCCCTTGATATCACCAAAGCTTTTGACCAGGTTTGGCACAAAATCTTCTTGCCAAACTGCCAGCCTTTGGATTCACACCAACACTTCGTAAATGGATAGAAAGCTTTCTGACAAACCGAAGTATAAAAGTTGTGGTGGATGGAATATCATCTGAATCGTTCTCCACAAACGCTGCTGTTCCCCAAGGCTCTGTAATCTCCTCCACACTCTTCCTAATTTATATAAACAACCTTATCGATCAAACGTCAAACCCCACTCATTATTACGTCGACGATAGCACTCTGCACGGCAAACCCTCACTCCCGAATAATCGAATCAATGTTGCCTCCTCAATTACTCTCGACCTAGACAAACTGAATAAATGGGGCTCTCAAAATTTAGTTAACTTTAATACAAACAAGACTCAATGTTGTCTAATTTCTAGACGCGAAAATAAAGATTTCCCTGATATTCACTTCGTTTCGAATACCCTCAAAATGTGTGACAGGCTATCCATGTTGGGCGTCTCTGTCGCATCTGACCTGTCTTGGAATGAAAACATCTCCTCTGTGGCGAATCTGCAGCAAGGAAGATTGGCTATTTATTCAGGTCCAAGCGATTTTACAAACCCCCACAACTTCTCACCATCTACAAGAGCCCAAATCCGCCCTGTCTCGAATACGGCTCTCATCTATGGAGAGGAGCCTCAAAATATTCTCTTGCTACCCTGGATGCAATTCAGAAACGAGCCGTCAGGCTAATTGACTTACCCTCACTGACTCCCTCGACTCGCTGGCTCATCAAAGAAATGTCTCTGTCCTTTCCCTTTTTAGATACTATCACGGCAGGTGCTCTGATGAGATAAAATCAATAATTCCCACCAAAGCATGCTTTGCACGTAGCGTTAGAAAAGTGCCGGACCACTTCATTCGCCAATACATATATCCCCATGACTTCAAGGAACTGGAACTCTCTCCCAGCCTCCATCTTTCCCAGCACCTATAATCTTCAAACCTTCAAAACCGGAGTGCATAGACACCTACGTCTACACCCTCTCACTTAATCAACTTTCCCTTCTCTTCGGTAATGCAAGGGTCTTTCGAGATCCATAGGAGCTGCATCTTTACTGGTGCACCCCTTCTTGCATTCGATTGCATTAAAAAAAAATTGTGTTCTCACTATATGTTAATTTAGCCTATAACTTTCACTCCTTCATTTTAGGTTCTGAAGAAGTGAAAGTTTGGATTTTTGGATTTTTCCCAATAATTGTACCCCAAACTCTACCAGCATGCCAAATTTCAGCATTCTAGGATCAGTGGAAGCACTCTAGAATTTTGATGAGTGAGTGATTGAGTGAGTGACGAAAAAGTCTATCTTTGGCTTCTTGTAACTTGGACGGTATAAAAAATATAAATATGAAAATTTGTAATTTAGTTAAGCTTATGGACCAGTATAATGGAAAAAAATTTCAGCCATGTAGAGGTTTCCAGTACGAAGTTAGAGAGGCGTCAAAATGGCCTGAGTTGTTTCCTGTAAAGGGTAGTCTGGCAGTGCACACACCCCCGTTCGAATCGAACTTGGCTGGGGCACTAGCGTGCCCCCAGATTCGTTTTATTTTTATATCTTAATGTGAAACCTACCAAATATTTTTAATCCAATAATAATCATAACCCTTTTTCAAGGCATATTTCTGGCTTTATATTATATATACTATACCAGCTATGAAGCCGAAATGGTTTCGCTCGATGTTTTTTAACAAAATAGCTTCAGCCGTTTTTGAGATATTTGGGAAAAAATGAAGCAAAAACAACATGTTTAATGCACGATTACAATACTTGACCATACTGTACTGTATGGTAAAGTAAAAATGAACATTTCATTAAGAATTCATTACACGCGACCATTCCATTCTCGCATAAAAGTTATGAATTAAAAGAAAGTTTCTTGTTTGAAAATGAATAAATAAATAAAAATATGGAGATAATTTTTTAATAAAGTAATCTGAAGATGTTTGTTGTTTTATTAAGGCCTAACAAGAAGGGCGGCAGATTTCCCTCGGACCCGAAATTTTCAGGAATTTCTGACCTTTTCTTAAAAAATATTATTATTTACCTGTTTTTTCTACTACATATATTTTCATATAACCTAAACCTCTTATACTTTAAATTTTCTCTTAAATAAATAAACCACTTAAAATGCCCACTGGGAAGAAAAATGGAAAATAATGCCTTAAGCAATAAGAAGCCCTTGAGTTGCTGGACCCTCCTAAGTAGAGAGAAGTTTTGAGCGGATATTTAGGCTTTGTTTAGAAACTAAATCGTGTTTAGCTTAACCCTGGTGTACTGCTGGGGCCGTTTTTGAAAAATGTACATGTGTATAGTTAATCAGAGCAGAACAACAGGTTTAAATTATTCATTATTGTTGTATATTTTAGGCTTATTTAGTGTTTACTTTAGAAACACTCTCACGGCCGTTTTCATTCAATTTTATATTAAAGAGAGAGTCTTCTATTAAAGGTCAACACTGTTTATTAATTTACTGCCTTAATTATATATTCTATTCGAATTAAATTTATTGAATTTTAAGTGTGATTGTCTTCTTTGAAATTGATGAATTTTCATTTTCTTATTCATGAATAAACAACTTTACGCGAATTAAATTATTAGTAAAGATAAATAAAGGAGAAACGAATCATCAGAAATATGGAAATTTCTTATACATTATTAATTTTCCAAATTTTCATTTTATATTCAATTAACTTTTATTTTCGGAAATTGTCTTTGATAGTAATATAAAGAAGATAATTTGAATAAATGGCAAAACAGTTTTCGATAATATATTTACTTATTGATTTATTATGATTATTTTATTTATTTATTTATTTTTTAAGGGGGGGGGGGTTGGAGCATTGTCTCGTAGAGATTTTCAATTAACTAAACAAGAAGTGACAAAAATCATTTTATTTAAAATTTAGCTCATACATAACAGTATTAAGACTTATTTTACTCAGGCAACAATCCCGATACCATCTGTAAAGAACTATTATTTGAAGAACTCTTAAATTATCCAAGTCCTAATATTGGAATTAATCTAAAATGTCAGAATTATAAACTTATTGATAATAAGTTGAAAAAATAAACTTGACATTGTGAACAGTGTTTGCAAAATTTACTTTTTATAAAAGAAAGATAAAATACCAATCATATTATGTACCGACTATTTTTTTTTTTAATTTGATATTGTAGTATGGAGTCTTAACCAAAAAAATGCAACTCTTCCTAGTAAGGATTCATTCCTGCATCAGAAAAAGAACAAAGCGAAGAAGGAGATATTAGAAGGTTGGTAAGAGAATGCTTGGAGGCCGCGCTCCACAGCTAATTTCTGACAGGGTCAATTTAAGTGTCGAGTGCAGGGGTGTCCAGTCCAACCTTTTGGCTTACACGAGCCACATTTGAAGAAAAAAATTGTCTAGGACTGCGGATAAAATATTAAAATTCTATTGATATTTGTTATTCAAAAAAGATAGTTAATAATGTAGAAATAAGAAATTTAATATTTTTTAGCTCATAGTGAGCTTCTAATTTTATTTTTCGTAAATTTTATACTTGAAAATAGCTTCTCGTATACCTATGTAAATGCATACCTACATACTTAGAAAAAGTGATATTATGTATGAGTATTTGTTTATATTTTTTTCCTGTCTAGATAATTTTTTTTTTTGCTTTTCGGCCTTTCTAGCCATAAGCCTAATTACGATACTAGTTATATTTTTATTTTTAAATTTGTCTCCACCCCCGGGGGTCAGATTTTAGCTGGATTCGAACCCGGGTCCCCTGGTTAGCTCGCTGTCACGCTACCGCCTAGCCTATCTGACCCCCCCCCCCCCCCCCGCCTAGATAATTAATATAACATTTTAATAAAGAGACAATTTCAATTTTTCTTTCAGATCAGATTATAATTGTTGTTCTAGAACATTCAATCAGAAAGTTTGCAAGTATAGAAAATTTATTTCTAATGAAAATGGTGTCGAAAATAGACCAAAATGTTGCTAATTTTTCGGACATCTTGAAATCTAGTTCCAGATTCAGAATTTAAAATTAGCACTTTTATTTTTCGAAAACTTCACAATAGATTTTCAGATTTCTTATTTTATAGAAAAAAAATTATGAAGCCATGTAAGAACGTTCAAAGAATTAAAAGACAAGCCCTGGCAAGTTTTAATCGAGGAGAGAAATTATTAATTAATTGTGGTTGTTCAAGAAACCCCCAATTCCTTGTCTCCTTATACTAGAATGATATAACTACAGACTTGGTTAGTGTCGTAGCATATATAAATTACTGAAATAATACATATTTTAGAAAATGAAAATCTGAAAGAAGAAGAATTTTTAAATATTCGAAAGTTTTCATTATTTTTTTTATCTTATATAAATAGTTGAGCTTATAATTTTGCTTTTAGTGAATTTTATTCTTGAAAAAAGTTTCACGTTTTGTACAAATGTACATTCATATTTCGAAAAAGGAATACATATATCTCTAGATATATGGTAAATCCCAATGTTTTAAGGAAGTTTATGATTTTATGTTGGGCCACACTCATTGATGCGGCCCGAGGGCCACGTATTGAACAGCCCTTGTCTAGTGGGTGTAATTTAATTTTTTTTTTAATTCTACTTTTTTAAACCACTTTTTATTTTCATTTCTTTTTCTATTTGTTGTTAAATGGTAAGGCTTAGTTCACTTTGATCTCAAAGGTTTTCACAGTTACATAATAAAAATTATTTTCTAAGATATAGGTCTGATCACTGGAGCAGATTGTCTACATTTACTCAGTTTCTCTATATCAGTGTTCCGCAAACTTTTTGTGTTCAAGGTACACCTACCAAATCAAGAAATTTTAGAGATGCATCAAAGAAAAAAACAATGTTTATTTAATATTTATCTATTATTAAAATCAATATAATATGAAAAGATGTTTAATAAGAAGTGTGAGCCTGCTTAATTGAGTACAGGCGATCAAAATTTGGACCAATCGTTGATAAGGCTGCTCTCATTTCTTGCTGCTCCCATAACTCTCAGCTATGTGTAGGTGCATTATCTTCAACACACACTTTGCGGAACACTGCTCTATATGAATCGTTTAATTTAAAGACATTACAGTTTTGTTAGTAATATTTTAGTTTTGTGGGGATTTTTTTAAATCTATTAAATTTGGGATTTATACCTATAGTGGGACCCAAGTATTAGCGCTAAGGCGCACACTGAGCTGTGTCACGCAGGCTGCACAGAGCACCGCAGGCACCACAGCACAGGAAAAAACACCGCACAGTTGTATGAGCATATTGAGACGTAGTTTCGTTCTTACACATTCTATTTTCTTTTCGCCTCGCTCCATGTTTCTCTTTCAAATGATTAAATTGCAAATGATTTAAATATTGAATATTGTTACTTTGTATCAACTATTACTTTGTATGACTGAACTGCGTCCTGAGTGACGCAGTTTGTGTGCCGTCTCCACAAGTGGGCGCAGTCGACACGTGGGGCAGAACCGAGCTGGGTCTCAATGCGCGCATCTTCACTCGAAAACGGGGTTCACAAAAAATGGCCTGCCTACGCTGCTTTGCTGCGTCTTCGGTGTGCGTCCGTCCCTATTCCAGGGTCGGGCGTGCTAACCCGAGCTTCTTCAAATTTTCTTAACTAGGCCTATTCCATATTCCAACCACTTCCAATCCGTTTAAAATCCAGGATCGAAGTGGATTGAGATTAAAATTAGATTGTGTTTACAATCACTAAATCGCAGTCCTTCAGTAGCTACGCTTCGAAGAGGGAAGACGTGGCTTAAGACCACCACGGGAAAAGATATGCTCAGTGGGTTATCCCTGATGACCATACATCGAAATTATGTAAAAGAAAGTAATAGACAAATTTTCGGCAAATACGAGAAGAATATTGTTAACTAAAAAAGTTAGTAGATATTATTATATTAGTAACTAGTACCTACCGATGATTAAAGTGATTAATAAAAACAGTTTTCATTAGTTTTTTGTTTAATTTTATAAGAAATGGTGCCTGTTGTCCTCATCCCTTATTCTTCGAAACTAATATGAGCTGCCCCCTCCCGCCCCTTAGTTCACATCCTGGGTACGTCCTTGAGTGAAAGTAATAACTTTAATGCTTCGCTATCTAAGTAAAAGTAAAAAGTGACAAATTTTGAACGGATCAATACACCACCCACCTCTCTGTGAAATTTTAAAAAATTATAAAACTACCCTTCGTTCTATGAAGCCACAGAACATAGAGCCCTGGCCTTGTAGCAGAAAGCCTTGCTTTGATGCCTCGACCTATGAAGTAAATTCCAAGTAAACCACTAACCACTCACAGAGTTCATTCTCAAATAAGAAAAACGATTTTATATGCAATCTAAGCTTTAGATGTTATAATGAAAAATATATTTAATCCTCTTTTCAAATTATATCAACTCAATGTATTTCGACCTTCGCACACCGTTAAACATTGAAAACAAGCTATTTTAGCATAATTTGATAAATTATTGATAATGAAATTCAAAAATAAACGACTCTGAAGTAATTAAAAATCTCAAAAATTAATACACTCCAATCCATTTTCGGATTAACATAAATAGAACAGTTGAAATATTTATAGCATCAGTTTTCAAATAAATTTAATTTTTCTTTTTAACCGACTTCATTAGAATTTCTTCTCCAAAATACGAAACCTATATTTTTGAATTATTCATTGTTTTCTATTAAATTAGAGTTAGACATTGAACAATAAATGTCAAATAACCCAATTGTACTAATAGTACTTTTATCTTCCTCTTTCGGAAAATTTAAATTAATATTGTTTTTATTCTTGGAAGTATGCCACTTGAAATCTTAAAATCAGATTATATTCGTCAATTATTATCATAAAACACTTATAAAAATTGGCTTCTAAGCTTTTCTAGTCACTTCCCTTCGGGATAAATTAGTAAGAGATTTTTTTAAATAATTATTAATTTCACTGGAGTGAACGTGTTGATTTTAGCTCCTGATGAATGATTGGTTAATAGCCCTAATTATATCAAAATAGAGTTAGATTTTACTGGAAATCACTAGATTGCGGTCTCCTCAATTCAAGATGTTATGGATAATTTATATATAATACTCGTCACATCTCTGAAGGATTGTATTCACTCTTTCGGAAGTAAGTTTACTCAAGTACCAAAAAGCTATCCGGGCCATAAGCTGTGATAACAACTATCATCGCAGATCAGTATAAAAACTCGTGATTTTTCAAATTATTATTAATTCGTTTATTTCTATGACTTTTAGTCACTTTTTGTTTTACTTCCATCTTTCCCGGGTTCTACAATCTTAAATTCTTCAATACCTGGCTAGGAACGATAGTATCCTACGTTAGACCTCATTCCAGCATGCATGAATCACTTTTGATATGGGTAGTAAACCTCGGTGGTGGGTTTCCCATGCATATTATAAAATATTAATAAAACAAATATCCTCTATGCTTAATGGTTTTGTATTCCAACATTTGCAAAACTTGGTTTTATAGTTTGTATTGTCTTTTTAAAAGATAATTATTCTACATCTTTGAATTATAATTCATTGTCAGATTTTTAGTTTAGAAAGTAGAATCAACATATATTTATCTGCTAAATAAATTAACCACATTAACGTACTTATCCATGTATAAGTAAGTATATGGTAACTTTTTATAGTAAAATGAATGTAAACTTTTAAGCTTTAAGATTTCATCTCCCTATATTCCAGATTTTCTTTATCTGTTTTTATTCTCACTTTATCGGTAGATTGCCTTTATTATTTGTATCAACCGGGCACATCGTTTTTTTCAAACTCCTTGTGTTTCCTCACTTTACCTTACATATCGAATCCATCTCTGGGTATACCTCGATCCTGCCTACTCATACCGGAAATTTTACTTGGCAAATTAGCAAAGGAGTCCTTTTCACTAAGGGCCAGTTGTATGTCGGTTGGTAAACACTTTTTAAACGTTGACAAAGAGTAAAACCTTATAATTATAGAAAGTGCCTTTCATCTGATTGGCCATCCCGCCAGGCACAAGGTGAATTATAAGGTTTTACCCTTTGTCAATGTTTAAAAGAGTTTACCAACCGACATACAACTGGCCCTCAGTGTATCATGGAATCCGCCCACTTGTTATTCAATTAATTCAAGTTATCTATTTCTTTTTCCGATGCGATGGCCAGGCTGCGTTTGCAGGCCTTTGTGCAACCATAAGCATTATTTTGAACATTTAAGCAGCCTCTTTTTTTAGCGAAAGAGATATTTCAATAAACCCTATGATTTAGGCTGGAATAAAATGATATGAAAAAGGAACGCCCATATAAAGTAACGCTGTGGTAAATGCCTTAAATTTTCAAAATTATGTAGAAAGAGAAACAAGACTTAATTAAAATATAAATACTCCCATAAGTTTATCATTAAACTTCTAATTGCATTTGCACAACCAAAAAGATGGGCTCAGCCGGGATTTGAACCCGGGACCTCTCGCACCCAAAGCGAGAATCATGCCCCTAGACCACTGAGCCTCGTTATACTTCATAATTACTAATTATAATAGTAAACTTTACTAGCTCGCCGACGCGACGCGGGAAAGTTGGTCAAGGTAATGGGTGGTGATTAATATTCTTCCGATGAATTTTTGCTTATCTTGTTTACATGAGGCTTAATAAAATGATGAAATAAAATATCAACCAGTGGAAAATTGTATTTTATACGTATTCAGAATTTCAGATAAACACACAGATATACCATATATGAGTATATAATGACACGTATCGCTTTACTACTTACTACCCCTACCAATCCCATAGGACAATTTTCTTATCTTTGATTTCACATTTTTTTTGTTTTTAACTAATATAGTTATTTTTATTAAAATACTATCTGCAAGGTCCTCTTCCTGCGGGCCTTTTGCCGACCAGAGAGGATTATTAGTTGTCCGAAATTGATTACACCTTAAAAAAAACTCTGTGCTCCAAACAAGTATCTCGGATTAGGGTAAATGCCTCATCGAAGCAGCTTCATTTAGCCATGTAGAATGTCTCCCATAACTTTGTTCCATACAAAAATTTCCAAGATTTTCGATTTTTATTGATGATAAGAGAGAATCTTCTTTAACCAACTTAAATGTCAACATTCTACGGTGATTAAAAGTGCTTCGTTTAGCCACGTAGAGCTTTTTAAAAAGCTCCCTATAACTACGCCCCATATACAAAATTTCAAGATTTTTCTGGAATTAAGGGGACTATCACCTTTATGTCCTGAAATTTTCATGTATCAATCATCACGGCAAGTGCCTCATCGAAGAATGTCTTTTTTCAACATTATAATTTTAATATAAAATATAGGAGAAATATTAGAATGCTGCATCTCAAGAAATTCACTTGAACTATTCTACAATAATTACAAATAAATACAAATCAAACAAAATTATCCTAAGGAGTCAGTGTAATAAATTTGCTCCAAATCGAACAAAGATTTTAGAATATGAATATATTTTGCTCCCACTTTCGCCTCAGCTCGCTCATTTTAGGCAGGTGATTTTTTCAGCAATTTTACATTATTTAGTTTTCGCACCGATTCACTTTCGATTTAAAATTAAAATTGAAACAAATTTATTTTACCTTTAACTTTGTTTAATATACAATGATTTCCTGCTTATTATTTTTTATAAAGAACGTTGAATGTTCTATTCATTATTTCGGCAAACCTCATTGAAATGCTTGTTGCTTTGTCTGTTAGGTCTCAATTTTTCATCATTAATGAAAAGCTCGTTAACCGAAAGAAAGCCTTCGCTAGAAAAAACATTTCTTCACCCATTGAGAACTCGCTTAAAATGAAATATAGATTTTATAAATTTATTATAAATAAATTCTAGAGAGTATGTTGAAATAATTCTTTTCTTTTGATAGCTTCTTGTTTAAGCCCTTTTTACTTCATGCAATTTACAGCCCTTGTCTGTTTGTAAATCATTTTCTGTGGCTTAACACATCTTGGATTTGTTTCTTCTCACGAACAATATTATAGGTATATTTCAGGTCCATTAGAACTAAAAGAGATGAATTTAAAGTGAATGTATTTACAAGAAATAAAATTAATCAAAAAACTATTTAAGAAACGACAATGACACTGAAGTGAGAGAACTTTATTTTAATTTGGTCATTTATTCACTATATATATATATGTGCGAAATTATTACTGTTGTTGAGCCCGTATGGTAAAGTAATAAAAAATTGAAATTATAACAAGTTAGAAATAATTAATTTTTAATATTTTATTTATTTTATATTTATTAATAGGGCCACCCGACCATCTGTAAAATTTACATAGAACGTACCCAATCTTGAAAAACTTTTCACTTTTTCTTCCAATTTTAATAATAATTTTATCAATGTATTTAGCTCTGAAATAAAGTCAAAAATTCCCCCAAAAGCGACATTTGCGCATTGCATGCAACTATCAAACTTCCAACACTTGATAGATCTCCATTAAAATAAATCACTTACCAATGACAATTTGTTGATATGAATTCTAGGGCATTCAACTCTACCGTTACTCCATTTCCCCCGAATCTTACAACTTCCAATCCTTCAAGACTAATAGGGTCCAGTTTAATAAAAAAATTTATAATACAAAATAAAATCAATTTTCTACGAATACTTAACTACTATTGCTAACTCCGAAAAAATAAATAAATAAAATATTTAAAACTTCATAAATGATCCATCTATGAGTTTTATGTTTGAGATATGCATTTGAATTATTTATTTTGTTCTTTCGTTTTTTTATCGGTTTTAATCAAATTTGCATTTCTATTCTGGTACTATGCTTACTTTTGCAAGAGGATAAAATGAAAATCCGATTAAATAAATATTAAATATTCAAAATAAATAATAAACATCAAACAATATCGGCTGTCCACGATCTCTTTCTGTTATTTCTCACGAAATATTGTTTACTAAATAAATGATATTATTGACCAACTTTGGCCTGTAGTGCCACTGCTCTATACCAGGGGTGGGCACACTTGAGGCCAAAGAGAGACGCAATCGGGTTTTTATATTTTATAAAGAGCCACACACATGGTTGCTCCATTAATAGGGTCTCCAGAAAAACTTGAAATTTGTGACATGAATTATCAAAAACCTATGCACCATCTAGGTATGTCCTTACTGCATATGTAGCTCGACTTCTCTTGATGGAGACCGATAATGTTCGGTTTTAATATTGCAAGCCTGTTAATGTGTCAATTAAAGTATTTCAATATCTTGAACCTCATTACCGATTTTAACCAGATTGGTATTTTGTGGATGTGCTTCGAGATAACCCCTTCTTAAGCCCTTGAAATTGAATTAAATTTTCTATACTAAAGTATTTTAAAAGCCGTTTTGCTCACATCCAGTCAGACTGCTCGAGATATTTGACAGACAGCTGAATGAGTTAACCATGGGATATGTGTGCAACCAGTTGTAGCCAAGGATGAAAACAAGTTTGATGTTAGTTCATTATTTTTTTAAAAGACGTTTTTGGAGAAAGTAGTGTTGAGTGTTGATTGCTTTCTTTTACTTTTATTAATTAATTGGTTGCTGACTGACCAACATCAATCTAGGAAGAGACATTTAAATTAATATCAGCCGTATTAATAATCCAAACTAGCGTGTTGGAAATCTAACCCTTTAGTCATTACTCTAGTCTTCATACTATTTAATTATTGGATAAAAAATACTTGGTAGGTTTCACATTAAGATATAAAAAATAAAACGAATTTATTTTTGGAGAATCTTTAATCTCGATATATATATTTCGGGTGACTTACCCATCCTCTCAGTTACTTTCTGTTGCTCCTGATGATGGGTTAGTCACCTGAAATATATATATCGAGATTAAAGATTCTCCAAAAATAAATTCGTTTTATTTTTATATCTTAATGTGAAACCTACCAAGTATTTTTATCCAATAATTAAAAAATGTTTCACCAAGTACCAACACCAAATTCCTTAAAAACTATTCATACTATTTTAATATCATATTATTCAAAAATTAATCCTAAGTGTGTTCTATGAAATTAATGAAAAAAGACTGTAACAGGAATACACCGGTATGTAGAATACGTCTCATAGTACGCGTATGGGACTACATTTGTGGGATTTGAGTGTTTTATTTTTGCGTGGTCACAAGTTACATTTAATGGCTCATATTCTAACTACTAGTAACATTACCATTCATTTGAGATTTTATATTTTTGTTTCTCCATAGATTCCAGAATAGGCACCCATACTCGAAAATATTCTAGTATATTCTACATCAAAAATTGTTTTGGTTTTGAAAAAACAGAAATGAACTAAATCTATATTAAATTCATTTAACTTTATATATTGATTTTCACGATTTTGAAAATAAATTTAAGACGAAATAAATCTCATCACATTTGGAATTTATAATATCATATTAATAATTTAAAATATTTAATATGATATTGTCCATAAAATCTTAAATAAATTTATGGAAACTATGAAAATGTTGGAATTAATAATAATTTAATTTTTGGCAATCTCCTCTGAGCAATAGAATTGCATCATTTGCTAAAACAACATAATTGAGAGTAATTTATTGAAAAAGAAATTTATCCCCAATTATTTAAAAACAAAAAATCGGCCAATCATGGGATACGCTGCCCCTGCATGGCTCCCCTTCGCCTCCAAAACCAGGCTCAACGATTTGGAAAGGGTCCAGTCAAAAACATTAAGGAAAATGACCATTCCTCCACCTGGAATCAACAACCATATAATAAGAATCGGACTAAACATGACTTCTCTAAAAGAAAACCTAGAAAATAGTGTTAAAAAATAATGCGCAATCAAATCTCAACCCTCTAATTAACGAAATATACCGGATGTGACACTTCATTTCTCATTTAGTGCTCTTCATTTCATCATTATTCATTTTGTTTTGTTTTTGTGTTTGTTTTTTTTTATGTCAAAATAAAAAGTAGGGTTTTTTTATCAATTTTTTCCTTACCAAAAATAAGGAGTATCAAAAATATGTTAAAAATTAAAAAAAAAATGGACATTCGATGATGAGGCTTTTGGGCCTCGAGGCCGAAGTTTTTTGTATTTGTAAAATATTTGTATTTTTTTTTGTAATGGATAATCATCATCAGCCTGTCGATATCGACAATCCACTGCTGAATATAGGCCTCTTCCATCAAATGGAAGGGGGTTGGCATTAAGTCACCACGCTTGCCAGACGGATTGGTGACTAGGAATCAGATTATAGCCGGTCAAATATCAATGCAGGGACTCGGAATCGAACCCGGGACTCCGACTCGAACCCGGGACTCCTGCTTAGAAGGCTAGTGTCTTTAAGCTCTCGGCTAATCCGATTCCCTATTGGATAATAAAAGTCATTATTTATTTATTATTAAAAACAAAAAAACAAATATTTATTCACCATTTAGAATAAATACTTACATATGTTTTATTCTGAGGAGACATTTGACGTAAAATTAATAAATAAAAAATGGTTGATTTATCTGAAATGAAATTCTTTTTGTTCTAAGTTAATTTTCTTAATTTATCTTTTTGCATGTTTTATATATCTTTAACTGAATTCTGATTGAGATCCTATGATCAAAGGATCTATTTAGTTCAAACACTTCAACAAGAATATTGTTTTACGTAAGTGAATTTCTCTTCTGATAGGAAAATTCTAATGCAAAAACGCTTTGAACAGTTTAAAACATTTAGAATATTCTTAAAAAAAATCAAATAATATTAATTAATCATCTCGATTATATTTAGGCAATGGCTAATGAGGCTGCTTAATGAAAATTTTAATCGGTAATCCAAACAATGGATCCTAGCAAACTTTTATAAGCTGATTCTAATGGTGTTTTTTGATTTTTTACAACATTTCAGGGTTTTGAAATATTTTTGGTCCTAACATAGTAAAAGATGGTTTTGACCTATTTTTGAATGGCTATTGATATGGAACATCAATATTTTGTTAATTAATATTAAATTGCGGGAAAAAGAGAAAACTTTTTCAAAATTTGATACACACTCTCAGTATAGAGCCCTCCTAGAACAAAATAATAAATTTAATTATACATTTTGTTCAGGGAGAATGGTGTAGGTTCGAGGTGAAACATATATTGCTAAACCTATCTAGAAATTTATTTTTAATCGTTCATATCTCGTCTTCGGAAAGTCGTAGAGCCTTGAAATTTGAAACTTGGCCTATTTAGTGACTAGAAGAAGTATAACAAGATTTTGGCTAAGATAGAAAAACAGGAAGTTGATGTTTACATACGTACGAATGTACACCCCTTGCGTTTCGAAACCATAAGTCTCAGAGATACGAAATTCGAAACTTAAGCTTGATATAGGCTAGAAGGAATACATCAAGCTTTTGTTTGAAATCGGAAGACCGGAAGTGGACATTTACATGAAGATTTTTCGTTTTTTTTTATTTTCTCAAAAACGAAATAAAGGAAGGGGGTGTAAATTAGTAGTGCCGCGATGGCTTCAAATAAATGAAAATGTGAAAGTTGTGTGATGACCACACCAAATGCTTATAAGTAGGTTCTAAACACATATATATTTTACCCCATTGATTTCATATTCGCCAAAGCAGTTAATGTATACATTTCTCGGATAATGTGAGTACAGTTTATATTTTATTGTTTACCATCTACTTTTACCTCAGTTTTAGTCGAATGCAGACATTTTGCGTTCAATGTCCACATCATTCGAATATGCACATTTGCCGTATCATATAGATACATTATTCATTCATAAATTATTTTTTGAACAAAATGTTTTATTTCCAAGTTAAAATTTACATTATTATTAAATTAGGGAACGAAGAAAAGATTTTTATATTATAGACACAAGGATCAGCCGGGATTCGAACCCGGGATCTTCGCATGTGCTTCGCATCGCTTAGTTCTTATCCTCTCGGCTAAGGGCCAGTTGTATGTCGGTTGGTAAACTCTTTTTAAACGTTTAGTTCTTATCCTCTCGGCTAAGGGCCAGTTGTATGTCGGTTGGTAAACTCTTTTTAAACGTTTAGTTCTTATCCTCTCGGCTAAGGGCCAGTTGTATGTCGATTGGTAAAACTTTTTAAACGTTTAAAAAGAGTTTACCAACCGATATACAACTGGCCCTAAGGCTCTTATAAAGGCATCGCAGAACACATGCGAAGATCCTGGGTTCGAATCCTGTTGTCTATAATATAAAAATCTTTTCTACGTTCCCTAATTTAATTTATAATTGTCACTCGGCGCGGCCTTATTGTAGTTGGACCCTGGAATAAAGAAAAAAATTATTTTCGACCTTTGGGTTCTGCGATCGAGTGGGAGGCGTTTGGATATAGTTACATTATTATTTTTCATTTTACAATTATTTGAGATTCGACCAATAAATACTCCCTTCCCATGTCCATATTTACAACAATGATCTTTTTATTTTATTTTAATCATTTTTTAAAATTTTAATGGGATTCATTCATAAATGATTTTAATTAAATTTACGCAATGATAATTACATTTTATTTACAAACTGTTGATTTTACCAATCTCTATTCTATATTATGTATTTCATTATATTATTTGTTTCATTCCCTACAACGCAAACTTCACTATAAATTTGGATTTAATTAAAAACCTTTTTTTAAGCATGAGAAAAATGCATTTCTTGCTGAAAATTGAAATGATTCCTCAGATTAATGGCCAGAAGCCAAGATTCAATAGCTGGGTCATCATTACGTCATTAATAACTAAAATTAAGCACTTGCAGAATATAGGGAATCAAACAATATAATTTTTACTCTAAAAAACCTCACTGAAAATATCCTTCTAATTTTAATATTATAAAAAGATTTCATGAGAAAGTGCAAATGATTTATAATTATTCCTTGAAAAATAACATACCTATACTATCATTACAAATTCCTAATACTGTATACAGGGTCATAAAAAAATGAAAAACACAAAAAATAAAAGATACGTTTAGTCGAAAAATAACATTTTAGATATTATAGGGTGTTTTTTTTAGAGGTGTAGAACTTCGAATTGAAATAAAACACAGGAAAATCGTTTTAATGTCCATCAATTTGGCTTTATTGGAAGGATAATTTTATGCCATTAATGTTTAAATATGATTTCGGGCATGTGGCCGCCGCGGCTGGCTCGAATAAATCCAATTCTACAGGTCCAATTTTCAACCACTTTTTCGAGCATATGGGGCCGTATGTTGGCAATAACGCCACGAATGTTGGCTTCCAAGTCCCCTAACGTTTCTGGTTTGTTGGCGTAGACGAGCGACTTCACATATCCCTAAAGAAAATAATCCAATGGTGTCAAATCATACGATCTTGGTGGCCAATTGACAGGTCCATTCCGCGAAATTATGCGCTCATCGAATGTGACGTGCGCTGTGTGGCATGTAGCGCCGTCTTGTTGGAACCACAACTCATCCACATTCATGCCATCCAATTCGGGAACAAAATAGTCGGTTATCATGGCTCTATACCGGTCTCCATTAACGGTAACTGACTCTCCAGCATTATTTCGGAAGAAGTATGGCCCAATGACTCCACCAGCCCATAGAGCACACCAAACAGTCAGTTTTTGTGGATGTAATGGCGTCTCAAGGGTCTCATGTGGATTCTCTTCACTCCAAATGCGGCAATTTTGCTTGTTGACGTAGCCAACATTCGTGGCGTTGTGCTGCTAACATACGGCCCCATATGCTCGAAAAAGTGGTTGAAAATTGGACCTGTAGAATTGGATTTATTCGAGCCAGCCGCATGGCGACCACATGCCAAAATCATATTTAAACATTAATGGCATAAAATTGATTCATTCCATAAAGACCAAATTGATGGACATTAAAACGATTTATAACGTTGTTGTTTTTATTTCAATCTCGAGTCCCATAACGCAAAAAACACCCGTTATAATAGTAAAGACAGTGAATGTGCATTTAAAACATTCAAAAAATAAATTAAGCTGATTCTAATTTGATTCTTTATTCTGAACATCCAAATTGTCAAGAAATAATATAAATAGGCAGGGGTGCCCATCCTCCCTAGCTTCATGACTCACCCCCCCCCATTTTCATGAAAAATAACCCCCTTCCCTGTACATTATATTTAATTCACTTCTAAAGAATTAGAAGAGGTTTTGTAATACCTTTTGTTGAAGTTATTAATTTGAATAATTATATTTTTAGCATACAATGCTAATTTTGCAACAATTTTCAACCTCCCCCCCACCAGAGATTTCAAAGGCGCGCTCTGCATCTTAACCCCCCCCCCCCCATGGGCAACTAAAATTTTATGTCGATTTATCAATTTATAGAGGTAGCTTTATTTTTAAATGTTGTGTACCTTAGATGTTTTCGAGTAAATATGAACAGTAGTAGTAGTAGTAAGTAGTAGTAGTAAATATATAAATAATAATAGTAGTAGTAGTAGTAGTAAGTACTAGTAATAAATATATAAACAATAAGTAGTAGTAGTAGTAAGTACTAGTAGTAAATATATAAATAATAAGTAGTAGTAGTAGTAGTAATAATAATAATAATTGTTTTTATGTTTTCAAAATACAAGCTTAAAATTTAGCTTTGCTAGTTGTTCTATTTTATACTACAAACAATTTAGCTGGACATAAAACTTGCCAAGCTATAAATTTAATATCAAAGAACGTAAAAAATTATCTTTTAAATCAATTGAAGAATGTTGTACATCCCTATAGCTATGATTTAAGCAACTGCTTTGGAACTTGGTACCCGTTTAGATCTCAACTCTTTTGTCAGCGAAGCCGTTTGTACCGAACTTGGCCCCTTTTTCACATTCATGTTTTTGGTCAGATATCATTAATTTTTGAAAAGTTTTATCCTTTAATTTATCTGAATAATAACATTTAAACATTTATAGTGTACTAGATGAAGGAGGAGGTATCAGCCAAAGATGGAATCACTGGGTTCAATAAAACACCTTTAATGAGACGTTTCGGCCTGAATTTTATTTGGCCATCTTCAGTCAATTAGGTGTTATACCCAAAATGCGGTACACATATGTGATCGAACCAAGCCTTGTCAAAAATAAAATTATTTTAGCTTCATGTTAATTTATAACGTGCCTAGACCCAAAAGTTTCAGAATGAAGTGATTCCATCTTTGGCTGATACCTCCTCCTTCATCTAGTACAGTTTGATCACAGCCACGAACTCTCACAATATTTAAACATTTATATTAATAATTGTTAAATATTTCTCATAAAATATCTGTTAAAAACTTGGACGGTTTTTCATAAATTTCCCTCCTTCATTTCGGGCTCCGAAGAAGGGAAAGTTTCGGTTTTTCAATTTACTCATTTATTAATGTCCTAAGCTTACCAGTATGCTAAATTTCAGGATTCTAGCTTGATTGTATTTTCACTATATGTTAATTAAGCCTATTATATTTCACCCCTTCATTTTAGGTCCCGAAAAAGGGAAATTTTCACTTTTTCGAGTTTTTCCTTTATTATAGCCCAATCTCTAGAAGTATGCCTAGATTTTTGATATGAGTCAGTCAGTCAGTGAGTTAGTGTTAAAAATGGAACTTTTTAGACATTAATAGATAGGATTATTCATAAAATTTGGGATTCTAGGTGCATTATTAGACATGCAAAATTTCTAATATGTAGGTCTAATAGTTTTTGAGTTATGGGGGCACGAAAGTACCTCGAAATGGTTCGTTTAAATATTCACATGGCCGGTGCGCCGCCCTTTCTTTTCCGAACTTGGCTGACACACTGCCCTGTGTCTAGATAGATAATTTATTAAATAAAATATTTGGAATAAACTGAATATGTATGTAATATTTATTGAGGATAATAATGACACTGATAAATGTAAAATTTTAATTTTTTCTTCAATAATGCTGATGATAAAAGCGCCCTTGTATAATTATAAATATTTCTTTTAAATAAATCATCAGCTTGCGTTTGCCTTAGTCTACAAATACTGACATGTTTCGCTGCAAGTTGGCATAGGAGGCCGTGGTCAGGCGATAGCTATGCTTAAAAAAGCGCCCTTTCGTGTTTTATTATTTGTCTTTAACTTTAAAATTATTTATTTATTTCTTCAAGCCTATCTGATTTGTGATGATCAAAATAAAATGAATTTTCTGTTTTATTAAATACATAAAATGTTTCTTAAAATTTTCAGTATTCTAAGGAAATTAATTAAATAAAAAATCAAATAGTTTTCTTTGAAAAGATTTTGTTTTGCCGAGAGTAGCAGCATTGTTGTTTCATAAAGAGAAATCAATGAGGTTGTTCTCTGCTTGATGAAAATTAACATTTACCAAATATAAATATGGATAGCTACGAGACCCGTCCCATCTCAATTGGACCACAAATATTTTTTCTTTTTAAATAAAATTATGCTAATTCACGATAAATTTAATTTAAATATTTATTTTTATTATCATTTGGAACAACATTTTAAACAATTTAAAACATTTCATTGTAACATTCAACTTAAAATTATTTTTTAATTGTTAAAAACATATTTTTATATAAAAAATAGTTCTTTGCTTTTCACGAATTTTTTTTTAAGAATCTTTGAATATGTGAAATAATCAAGTAGGCTTTGCCTTTTTTCCAACAAAGAAAGAATGATTATTTTTACTTTATCCAATGCAAAGCATGGGTAAAGTATTGTAATCGCTCTCGAGGCAAGCGTGGCTTCAAAGGGTCCTCAGGTAAAGACTACGGAACCCATGGACTCAATTAAAGTCACAAATTGTAGTATTCAATTAGGTTGAATTTTAGCACGTGACGGTTTTGCCAAAAATTACATGGGGTCTCGTCGAGAGGCCAAAAAGTGCGATTTTTTCATTTAGTGCGTGCGGATGTATGTATGTATGTATGTGTATGTATGTATGTTATCGCTTTTTTGGCCCACGATTTTTTCCACACCGTTGCACCGATTGAAATGAAATTGAAAACCTACCATTAGTTTAACAAAATGAAGCGCTGATTAGTTTTTGGTACATATCGGCCCACAAACATTAGTACTTTATTTCAGTACTTTTTTAGTTTTTCTAAATATCTTGAAAATGACTTAACCAATTTTGATGAAATTTAATATCCTAATTAAGTACCTTGGGGACCACAAAAAGGTTAAATAAAGTTTTTAGTAAAATTATATTTTAAAGTACTTTACTCTAGAGTAAGATAGTACTTTTTAATTTTTTAAATTCTTTAAAATTTATTCATTTGAACGTTTTAATATAGCTCATTTAGCCTTGCTTAAATAAGAATGGATAGGCTTCTCTCTGTGAAATGCTAAAAATTTGGGAGGAATTTTTATGAGTAACCATAGCAACTGCGTTGTTTTCTTATCCATTACCTTTGCTGAAGACATGAGAAATCGATTTTAAACCAAAAATAGCGATTGATTCTCATCTAGTACTTGAGGAATAATCATTCTATATTGGATTTTTGACGTTTCGGTTTTATTAGTAACCATTGCTGAAGACATAGAGAAATCGACTTTAAACCAAAAATAGCGATTGATTCTCATCTAGTACTTGAGGAATAATCATTCTATATTGGATTTTTGACATTTCGGTTTTATTGGTAACCATTGCTGAAGACATAGAGGAATCGACTTTAAACCAAAAATAGCGATTGATTCTCATCTAATACTTGAGGAATAATCATTCTACATTGGTTTTTTGACGTTTCGATTATTATTGGTAACCATTGCTGAAGACATGGAGGAATCGACTTAAAATCAAAAATAGCGATTGATTCTCATCTAATACTTGAGGAATATCCATTCTATATTGGATTTTTGACGTTTCGGTTTTTATTGGTAACCATTGCTGAAGACATAGAGAAATCGACTTTAAACCAAAAATAGCTATTGATTCTCATCTAATACTTGAGGAATAACCATTCTATATTGGATTTTTGACGTTTCGGTTTTTATTGGTAACCATTGCTGAAGACATAGAGGAATCGACTTTAAACCAAAAATAGCGATTGATTCTCATCTAATACTTGAGGAATAACCATTCTACATTAGATTTTTGACGTTTCGATTATTATTGGTAACCATTGCTGAAGACATAGAGGAATCGACTTAAAATCAAAAATAACGATTGATTCTTATCTAATACTAGAGGAATAACCTTATTGAATTCCATTTTTGATGTTTTGACTATTAATGGCAACCTCTACTGAAAACGTGGAAGAATCGACTTAGAGGTAGTTGTTTCGCGACAATACCAGCAAAAAGTTAATGCTCAAGTATATAGAACAGTCAATAAGGATTCATAGTTCATAAGGCCAACACTTTTTGCTGTTTTTGTACCAAATCTAGCCAATCCCGTGCTCGTTTGAGAAATTTGGCAACATTGAAAGAGATTGAATATTTTTATACATGACATTAAAATGACAGATAAAATGAATGATAAAATACATTTTAAAGGTCGATTTATTAATCAAAAAGTTCTAAATAAACGATTAAAAGCTGTTGCGGTAATGAATGAGGAAAAAAACGAAAAAAATGTGTACTAAGAGTGCTAATGTAGGTACCCGAATAATTGAAGTGGGCGAGTTGGCGAATAACCTAACCTGTTGTCACTGTCAGAAAGATATTTTATTAAATAATATTGTTGATGAAAGGCGATTAGGTTTGAATTCTATTTTTTCAATAAAATGTCAAGATTGCTATACATTAACTCATGTCAGTACTGAAAGAATCATACATTTTGGGTGGTTAGTTTTTGTATTTTTAAACTTCTAGGGGGTCCGCTGATTATGTGTACAAAATTTGGTTGAGTTTGCTAAAATGGTCTAGATTTCGCCCCCACCATTAATTTTGGCCCCAGAAAAAGGTATAGGTTTTATTTTTTTTGTATATTTCATTTTTCTTGCTTTTTTTTTTAGTTTGAAAAGATTATAATTTTAAATTTTAACCCTTCCCACCCCTTAATTTTGGGTCGATATGCACCAAAATCTAATCAGCTCTTAATCTCAATGGACCAAAACTACGTGTGAAATTTGGTTTCGATATTCACACTAGTTTTTGAGCTAGCTCGTCCACAAAAATTTGGTAACGCACAGACTAACTAACAGACTAGCAGACATTTTGAGAAAACAATTATTATTTCGAAAAAAAGAAGAAAAAAACGCTTATTTCATGCACGATCACAATACTTGACCATACACCCTGTATGGTAAAGTAAAAAATGATTAGCCATACCCTTATCCAGAAAAAAAATTAAACTTATATACTTTAAAGAGTGAACTAATAATAATAAAAATAATAATATTTTCAAAAATTTCTATAAATATCGTTTTGTTATTTTTTAACAAATGTAATCAACGCCTACGTTACATCTTATGAAAATTATAATTTTGAAAAAATCTAGAGCATGCATCTTTCGCTGATTAAATAAATGCGCTGTTGCCAAAATGTTTTTAGTGAGAATTTTTTATATACATTTTTCATTATTTATTCCTTATTATCTCAGAAACTGTGTTGTAACTATGAATGAACTTGTCTTAAAATATGTATTGGTTATTGTTTAATGTTGGTTTAGTTTTTTATAAAAATTGTACGAAGGGTTTCTTAATTATAATTAAATATGTATGTAAACTTTCCGATATCCCGTATAGTGCAATGCTAAAGAGTCCGAAAAACTCGATTTTTGAAATTAAATATCTCCGGAACTGTATTGTTCATCAATTTCGTTTTGCCACCAATCGATGAACAAGTATTTCAATAATAATATATCTAAATTTCAGAAAAATCCTACGAAAACGCATTTGGCGGAACAACTACCTTAAAATCAAAAAGACTAAATTATTTTTTGGTAAACAACTCAAGTTATTTTTGATTTTTAAGTCGATTCCTCTATGTCTTCAGCAATGGTTACCAATAAAAACCGAAATGTCAAAAATCCAATGGAGAATGGTTATTCCTCGACTATTAAATGAGAATTATTTTTGAATTAATGTCAATATGAACCACAAATTGCAAGTGATATCTGATTAATAATAAAAAGGGAACAAACATATTAATATTTCAAATGAATTTGGATAAAGTTTAGCAACGATCCGTTATTTATTAGTTGAATAAAAGATTTCACTGTCGTCGATGGTAACAGAATTGTTTTTATTTTTAGGTTAAAAATAAAATGAGAGAGTCTTCTGTTTTTTAAATAAAATAATTTTTAATTATTTCTAGAGACTATAGTTTCGAAGGCATTGCCTTCATCATCAGTCTATCACAAATATTTCAAATTAGTTACAAATTAAGATTTATACATTGAAAATTTTGAAAATATATAATGTCTTTTTCTTCGTGTTTCCTCTTGGGAGATTAGAAAGTTACATTCTATAATATTTGGGATACTTTCACTCAAGATGAGTGTCAAAACTTAATAAGTACGTTGCCCAAAAGAATTTAAGCCGTAATTAAAAATAAAGGCGACGTCACACAGTGGTAAAGGTTTTGGATTTTGTATGTTTTCCTTGTTTTTAACAATTAAAAAATAATTTTAAGTTAAATGTTATAATAAAATGTTTTAAATTGTTTAAAATGTTGTTCCAAATGATAATAAAAATAAATATTTAAATTAAATTTACAGTGAATTAGCATAATTTTATTTAAAAAGAAAAAAATATTGGTGGGCCAATTGAGATGGGACGGGGCTCGTATATTGGAGGCAGCCCAAGAATAATGAAAAAATAAAATTCCTAATAAAATAAATTTATTGGAAAGTCATTTTTATCCTTCCGACGTTTCGGAAGATCTACTCTCTTCTTCAAAAATGACTTTATAATATATATATTTTATTCAGAATTTCAATTTTCCATTATTCTTGGGCTGCCTTCTAACAATAGTCCAACGTTACCTATGTAGTTAAGACAATATTAATCTAGAATTTTTATGTATAAGTGCAAATTCATTTATTTTATCCTCTAAATCTTAAGTTTTGGCAAGGTTTTTTCAACAAATATTTACCTTTTTTTTTTTTAATGGTAGGGGTAATCTTTATGGACAACACCTCTTTATTTTTCTGTCAACTGAATTAAATGATTAATTTTGATATTGTTTTTTCAATTCATATTGTTGAATTGTTCTAGGTAGGAGATTTAATTCTGATTTTAGTGATTCTAAGTGAATATCATAATTTTCGGCAGATTTTTGCAAAATATCGTACTTCAAAAAATGTTCACTAGATAGTAACAAACAATCCATAACAACTAATAGTTCGTTGTCAAATACATTTTATAGTTTTACTTTATTTTGTCAGGTAATACTGTACTTCTTTTACATTTATCCAATTTTATACCTTCATTAAAATAGTCAGTGATGCAACTCGGTTTTAATGGACGCTCTTCAGTCATCTTGAAATTCATTCACAGGATTCATCACATTACACTAAAAGACTAGCCTATGCCACACCTTGGATTGAAAGAAATAATAATTATTTAACAATAGCGATAATAACGTATTTACACTAAAATACGCATTTTGAAAAATCTCACGTGAGATTAGGGGAGGGGGGGTCGATCAAAATCTCACGACATCTCACCAGGGGGAGAGGGGTTGAAATATTGCCAAAATTGCCTCACGTAATTAAGAGACGCCCTTAAACTACACTACTTTAATAATTAAAAAATCTTAAGATACCTTTATAATCGATTTGAGAAATTTTTAGAATGTTTATCATTTTCATTGTAGGGAATAATAACATGACGAGAAAAAAATTCAATTTTCAACCATTTTGGAAATTTTTTAAAATCTTGAGTGACCTATTAAAATTGTTTAATTTAGCTGATTTTTGGTGAGCATTTTAAAAACATATTAAATTAACATATTTTCATGAGAAATCAAAAACTCATTCTTTTTTTGGCCACCCTAACCTACATATTATGTATAGAGTATTAATCCCTTAAATATATAAATGAATTAAAAAAAAATCTTAATTAATTCGACTAAAAAGTTGGATTCGAAAAGCTGCCGTTTCATTCACTTCATAATGAATTCGGCCTCTAGTGCTTATTCAAAAAGAAAAAAAATTCCAAAATAATAATTCAGTTCACTTGTCTTTTTCAGGCCAGCTTGTCCTTCAGCCATGTTCCACACCTGGGAAGTTCTTCTACAGGAAGTGGAGATCGACTCTCAAACGCATAGTGATATCGCGTCGATTCTTTCCCGACAAGTGTCCCGGCCACTTCTCGAACGCACATTCCATAGGAAACTTCAGTCCCGCAAGATATTCGCCAACCGGGAAAATTATGAGGCACTTCTCAAGAAGACCGAAGAAAAACTCTCTAAGGTATGTTTTTTATTTTTTTTATTAACAAGAGGATTAATAAAAAACATCGTGTTTTATTTAAAGATTTCCAATAAAGATGTTTCTTTGTCAAAATCTTTTATTAAATACTAGCTTCAAGGCCCGCCTTCGGCTGGCCTATTGCTAGCAGGGCTTCGCCCCCTGGACCCCCACGTGGCTGTTTGATGTTTTATACACGTGTAAAGAACACTTTCATATATCAACTCTTGTGAATTAATTGTAATAGATTGATGAAGAGGACAAAGTATATCTCTTTATGAATGAATTTAAAAAATTTATTTTTCCAGCAGAAGACAATATTTTATTGTCCCCTTCTGCTACTCAATTATTCGGCAAAAAGAACCTTTCAACTTAAATTAAAATAAAGTTTTTGTCTTGTAAAAATTCAATAAATAAGGTAAAAATCGTCATTTGGGGAGAATTATCCAATTAAAAAATTAAAAATAATAAACTTTTAAAGTTTATTATTAGATTATAGAAAATTTAGGTTTAATTAGGCTCAAAATAGGTTTTTAATAATTTCAATAGGCTGAAATTTCCTAGATTTCAAAACAATATAACAATGGGTTTTCAAATGATTTTGTTTTCTTTAAAGAATTCTACGGGCTAATTGAATTTTGGTTTTAATCTTTAAAATATATTTTTAAAGAAATTCCAAAAGCTAATTAATTCCTTTCAGTTAGTTTAGTTAGTATAGTTTCAATAATCCTTTATAATTAACTTTGAAATAAATAAATAATATTGAAATGAATGAATGAGCTCGAATACAAAAGCCAAAAGGCTTAGTTCTTTTGAAATGGCTGAGGGTCTTAAATACAATAGAAAAAAGATGAGGTGAGATTCCCAAGGGTATTTTTAAGAAAAATAATTTTTAATAACATATTTAATTCTAAATAAAATGTTTTTCATCTATAATCAAAAGCTTGGCTGAAACTTTTTTATTTTTTTCTACCCTATTAAAGACGGTTTTCAGAATTTTTTCACCCAACCCAAAAGAAGTTAGGAATTTTTGAAAAAAAATAGCTTTTTTTTTAAATATCCATAATTTTTTCCAAAATTTAGTTATCATAACGATTTTTTTTTAATTTTTGGGTTTAAATGTACTTTAAAAAAATTGATAGTTTTCTTAAATCTTTGTTTCAGTACTAAATTCTTCTTCAACGATAATGTGGTTAGAGCTATTGAGAATGAATGACACTCAACAATCTGACAAACAGGGCCGCCAACACATGTTTAGTTTGCTAGTTTAGTTCTTTTATTGTTTGGCAAGCTATGTTGGCTAACCTGAATTTTTTTTTAGTTTTTCCTGAATTTTCCAATTTTCCGGGCAACTTTTCCAATTTTTTTTTACGTATTAACCTGAATTGGACTATTACGAACATTAAAAAAAATCGGTCTAGGCATTTGAGAGATCTGCGCTTACAAAGAAACAAAAATTCATTTTTATTATATAGATATCTGTTTTTACCCAACGAAGATTTCAAATAATAAATTACACTGCCTTGATGTCCCCCATTTTCTCACCCTCTTGAATGATGAAGTATATAAAAACATATTTTAAAAGTTTTGATTTTAAGAATAAATAAAGCCTTATTGACAATTCAATTAGTAGCTCTCAATATACTTTTTATTTTTATTATAATATCGAACCTCGATTCTGTATTAAAAATACATTTTTGGCAATATTCTAATTTTCTGCTTGATTACCTTTATAGGTTGCTGTTTTTTTACTCTTATTAATTTAAAACAATTCTTTTTTCTCTTGCCAACTCTTTCATTAAAAAATCTAATCAAACATTCATATTCCAACGAATCCGTCGGGATTTAATCTATAACCAAAGCAAATCTGATTCGAGGAGCCTTTATTTATCTGTTATTTCTATTATCCATTCTCTATCCAACCTATCCTCTCATCTCGCCTCTTCCTCCATTTTATTTCTCGTTTATCTGTTTATATTTCACTCTTCCTATAAATTGATTTATCTTCTATATTTTTACACCAGTTTGAAAAGTAATATTAAAGGTCGTTTTGTGTACTCAGTCAAACTTTCTGTTTGATGGCTACCGGTCAACTTAAAATCAGAATTCAAAATAGGACTCAATATTTTTGGCTTTAACTTTGGGTGTTTATACTCAAATTTGTCTGACGAATAGTTGTTTTAGTTGGCGGTCAAAGATATCTGATAATTTGACCAGACGTGAACAAACTACATAAGTATTTTATTTTAGAACCTTTTCTAAGCCTGGTGAAATTTTCTTTTGATCTGCAATAATATGCGCTGCAGAAGTCTAGTTTATTTAATTTGTGCAACAAATAAGAAATACTCAGAATCACTGACCAAAGCGAGACCGAATTCACTGATTCCTCCTTATCATCATAAATAATAACAACTTTTAAGGAGTTCGGTGTTGGTTCTAGGTGAAACATTTTAATATAATAATAAAACTTGAGTAAGATACGAGGTAGGTTTCACAAAAAAGAAATAAAACAAAATTGAGTTTTGAATTCGATATATTTTGGGGGTTAGCCCATCATCAGGAGAAGTTTTCTTAGACTCCTGATACAACAAAATATCGTCAAAACTCAATTTTGTTTTATCTTTTGTGAAACCTACCTCGTATCTTACTCAAGTTTTATTATTATATAAATAATAAAGATTTTGATACCTCAAGTATTATGGAAGATTTACCTAATGATTTTTTTTTAATAAATGACCGTACGACTAAGGCAGACTCGACTGATTTTCCGTTTCTCCTCCACAAACGCGTTATGCATAATTTCTAAGATACATGAACGCTCTAATTCTTAGCAGATACCAGTCTTGGAGTATAAGTGAAGCGAAATCTGAAACACTTACACAGCGCTTCGGGGACTTAATTTGGCTTCCACATTTTTGTTCAGGTTCATTCAACACTTCTTAAGTTAGATTTACCATAAATAATTATCACTTAATCATCATCCATTATAATTTATAGGGTATGAAAATTTCGGAATGAGAGCCTGACTTGCACTTGTTGAGCTTAATTTTTTCATTTTGTCACATCATGAAAATAATATATCTTTCTTAAACTTCAAGTATTTGATTTATTTTAATTAAATTTAATTGATTAATAAACTTATAAATTCATATCTAGAGCTGAATTAATTTAGAATTTATATTCCCAGGAGTATGTCTTGGATGGCTTCCTTGCCTTTTTTTGTACAAGACTCATTCATCTTCTCTTTTAATATGGAATTCAATATCCATTAAAAGGATTTTTCCGTTTGTTTAAGCAGATAAAGATGATTGAGAGGGGTAAGGAGTGGACTTAGTACATTTTTATCCCCTAAAGACCTAAATATTACTACTATCATTCATTCTTTTATTATTCATTCCCTAAGGTTTTTCAAAATTAAATCAATATCTTTCATAAATTCATTTTATTAATGAAAAACAGGCATAAATTAGATTGAACCAATATTCTAGATCACTGGTTCCAAACTAGGGGTATTTACCCCTATGGGGGAAAATACCAACTTGAAGGGTTAATCAGACTAATTAATATATGTTGACGGTAACGCATTCAATTTTTCCAGTATGGGGCGGGGCGAGGATGGATATTATTTTTTTTTTTGGCTTTTCGACCTTTTAGCCGTCAGGAAATTTAGGATACTATTATTTTTTAACCGACTTCGAAAAAAGGAGGAGGTTATCAATTCAACGGATTGTCTGTTTTTTTTGTGTGTTTGAACATTTATTTTTCTTTACCATGTGGACCGATTTCGATAATTTTTTCGCATTGAGTTCAGTCTAGTTCCCGATTGGTCCCGTTTTTTTTTCATTTCTATTGGACCTTTTTTGTTATGTATGTTTACGCATAACTTCTTTGTTTATGGACCGATTTCAACGATTATCCTTTTATTGGAAAGGGGGTACCTTAGGGATGGTCCCATATTATAAAATTTTGTCTTATATCTAGGGATCAGATTTTAGCAGGATATTATTTTAACAATGGGTAAAGACACATGGCTTGGTTGTTCACAGGGGTAATGAAACAGAAAAGGCTAGAAATTATCTAGTACTCGTAGGCTAACCTCACACAACATTAGTGATGAGCAGAATTATTGGTCGTGGACTTGGTCTTGCAGAAAGTTTGTATCGTATTTCTAAAACAAAGAATATGATTTGATTGAGCTTTCTAGTTTCAGAATTTCAGATTAAAAAATGCAGTTAAGTCAGGATAAAATCATATTGTCTTAACTATGTAATAGTCTGATATGTTGTACTCTATATTGTATTGTATTTTTTTTTTTTTTTTTTGAATGCCGTCTAATACAAGAAGATCGTCCTTATAAGTCTTGAAAGACACTTGTATTACCAAAGAGAGGAAAATATAGTGATAGAGTGAGAGTGTGGAAACGTACCCACACGTGTTGAAGGTTTGAAAAAATATATGCCAGGAAAGAGTTCCAGCAGATTGAAGTCATGAGGATAAGTGTAATGGTAAATGTAGTCGGCGAAACTCTTGCAGGCTTTGGGGGGAATTATTGATTTTAATTCATCGGAGCACGTGCCGTGATAATATTTATAAAACAAGGAAAGCGTGGAAACGCTTCTTCGATGAGCCAGCGAAACAGGAGGGGGGGGGGGGTTCGGATCCTTTAAATTTTAAAAGCCCTATAGCTGATTTGTGAATTGCAGGTGATAAAAGAATTCTTGGAAGCTCATCTCCAACCGCATTCGATTTAGGTTCTGATTTCGACATTGTAGAGGGTGAGAAAAGTTTCTGAGTCGTGAGAAATCACTTGGATCTGTATAGAAAGCCAAGTTTCCTTGTCGAAGAAGAAATGTGCTCATTCCAAGAGAGGTCAGATATGACTGAGACGCCCAATTTGTACAGCTATATACACCTACACCTCTATTAATAAAATAGTATTAAAAACCATGTCCAGTTTCAACTTTCTATCTCTAACTGTTCGTTAATAAAAAACTGCCAAATCACTAAAATTTACGGTCAGCGTGCTAAGGGAGCCTTGAAATTTTTTTCTCTATTTCCTCCAATTTTCATTTTTTAACAATATTTTATTCTCTTCCGCTAATGTTCTTTGCTTGGAGTATCTGAATACTAATAATTGTATTATTATCATGGACTTAGCTAGAATCTAAATCGTACTCAAAGCGAGAATTAAGCCCTGAGACCAATAAGCTTTGATAATAGCACCTAATTAGCGTACTTTCTTACTTGGTTGGTGAGGAAATGAATAAACAAGGGCAAACGATTGCCCCTTGGTAAATATTTGTTCGCTCTTCTTGATTAAATCTCTTTATTTAAGTATAAGTGAAAAGATCAATTAAATATTTATAAAGAAATCGCGTTTTTTATAGGAAATTCAATGGTAAAATTTTCATTTGACGATATATTTTTCTCTATTAATTTCAGAATAAAACTGTAAATACAATAGATGTTCAGAATTAAAAACTGCATTAAATTATTAATACGCTCCTTTGGGAATATTAGATAAAGATAGAAAATAGCCAAAAAATTAAAAATTAGACACTTGTAAGAAATTGTTGGGATCAAGATAATTTTTTCTGGTATCAACAAGATGAATGCCCAGCCCATTGCAACAGGGATATTAATTTATTTTTGGAGCAAAGTTTTTCAAATTCTAGGAATGGTTGACGAAATTTAATTCTTTGGGCAGCTAGATCACCCAAGTGCCGTGTGATTTTTTTTAATAAACAATTATCAACATAAATATAAACCCCCTATTAATAATTTTATTGATTTAAAAATTTAATTTTTGAAGAGTGCAATATTATTGCGTAAATTTAGTTAAGATATGTACACCAAGAATATTATCAGAGATTAAAATATTGTTTGGCTGTAAATGGCAATTTGTTTCAACATTAAATGACAATGTTTCGAGTTATTCTGAATAACTCTGTTTTATTTATTTTCTATGCATAATTACTAGTTATTTAAATAACATATCGTTAAAATAATGAATTTACGATTAATGTTTAATTAAGTAAATCTAATTTTTTGAGTTCTTAGGTCTTTTCTAACTTTTCATAATATTCTCAAACAAACAGATTTATAAATTAGATGCAATTTTTAGTTCTGAACATCTTTTGTATCTATATTTTGTTCTAAAACTATAATAGAGAAAAATCTATTGTCAAATACTCATTTTATCTTTTATTTCCTATATAATAAAAAAAAGTCGACATCCGGATTATATTTTATATGTATGAAGAAGGAATGTAAGAAGAACTTTTTACCTCTACAAATTTTGGTGAATTGGCAATTTTTTCTTTGCGAACGCACTAGAATCACTAGGAAGTTAAAATTGACCTAATGTATCAATTTATTACTAATACAGATTTTTAAGCCATTTAAGTTTTTTTTAGTTTTTTTTTATTCAGGATTTTGCACTAAAGTATTTTTATTTTTAGTTTTTCCCGTAGGATGGAGAGTAATTATTTACAATAAATATTTGTATTTGTAAGTTTAACTTTGCAAAATTTCACCTTCCGTGATCAAAATTATGAAAATAAATTTGTAAATAATAAGCCGGCTAAGTGCGAGTCGGACCACCGTTTGTCGAGAGTACCCGTCTATAAGTCTTAAAATACTTGAAATATCGAATTCATGTTTATTTATCATTGATAAATGAGAGAATGAGGAAATTTATGGTATTTTTACTTTATCCAATGCGAAGCATGGGAGAAAGTATTGGAATCGCTCTCGCGGCAAGCGCGACTTCAAAGGGTCCTCAGGTAAAGACTACGGAACCCATGGACTCAATTAAGGTCACAAATTGAAGTATTCAATGAGATTGAATTTTAGCACGTGACGGTTTTGCCAAAAATTACCTGGGATCTCGCCGAGAGGCCAAAAAGTGCCATTTTTTTTGGAAGTGCGTGCGGATGGATGGATGGATGTGTGTGTTGTGTTATCGTTTTTTTCGTCCACGAATTTTTCCACACCGTTGCACCGAATGAATTGAAATTGAAAACCTACCAGTATTTTAACAAAATGAAGCGCTGATTAGTTTTTGGTACATATCGGTCCACAAACATTAGTACTTTATTTCAGTACTTTTTAGTTTTTTCTAAATATCTTGAAAGTGACTTAACCAATTTTGATGAAATTTAATATCCTAATTAAGTACCTTGGGACCCACAAAAAAGGTTAAATAAAGTTTTTAGTAAAATTATATTTTAAAGTACTTTATCTAGAACATATTAATATTTCAAATGAATTTGGATAAAGTTTAGCAACGATCCGTTGCAGTTTATTTATATTTTAAGTTAAACTCCTAGTTTGCATATTAAACTCGCGGTTTACATACTTTCTTTGTTGATTTCATACTTAGCTGTTTTCATACTTAACTCACGGTTTAAATACTAACTCTCAGTTTTCTTACTTAACTACTCGTTTTCCTAATTAGCTCTTCGCTTTCACACTTAACTCACCGTTTTCAAATAAAACTCATTGTTTACATACTTACCTTGTTGATTTCATATTTAGTCAGCTGTTTTCATACTTAACTCACGGTTTAAATACTTAACTCTTAATTTTCTTATTTAACTCCTCATTTTGCTAATTAACTCGCTTTTTACATACTTACCTTATTGATTTCATATTTAATTAGCTGTTTTCATACTTAACTCACAGTTTAAATACTTAACTCTCCATTTTCCTACTTACCTCCTCGTTTTCCTACTTAACTACTCGTTTTCATACTTAACTTTTCGTTTCAATAATTAACTCCCCATTTTCATACTTAAGCTTCCGATTAAATACTCAAGTTTCTGTTCCCAAAACGTTATTTTAAAATCCGCTAACGTTTCTATTTATAAATTGAATTTTATTATCATTTTGTTATACATTCAAACGAATCTTTCTCTTACGAGATGCATGCAAGGTATTATCTTAAGTCTCAATATCTTAACATCACTAAAAGAGAAAAATAAAAATAATTTTTAGAAAAAAAAAATAAAACTGACTTCTAAAAAATTAAATTCAACAAATAAAATAATAAGAACTCAAAAATCAAATAAGTTACAACTAAATGACGAAATTTTTACATGAAATCACTTTTTGAAGTCGGTGCTAAACATAAAATGTATCAATCGCACTCAACGGATCATACCTAATACGTTTGGCTGGTAATGAAGACAACATCGCGTAAGCTCGCTTATATAGTTTCTTTAGCACTGACTTCAAAAAGTGATTTCATGTAAAAATTTCGTCGTTTAGTTGTAACTAAATTAGATAATTATTTTACACCTTTTAGTGCATTTTATTTTATTTTTGAGTTCTTATTATTTTATTTGTTGAATTTAATTTTTTTGAACTCGGTTTTATTTTTTTCTAAAAATTATTATACATGTTATCTTTTGACTTGACTTTTGAAATAATAAATGTTCAGTAAAATTGAAAGCAGAGAGACAAATCCCTTCTTTGTACGCTTAGGATTAAACAAATTAGGGAATTTATTAGTTCAATTTATATCTAATTTAACCAAGAGCAAGCATATCGCATATTTCGGTTAACTGAGGATTTTGGGGGATTATTTACTTGATCTTTTTTTTCAACATATGCTATAGAAATGTGGAAATGTTCTACGCTGAGCCAATCAAGGCCGTTAGTCAAAACGGAGTTTTCTGATTAATTTTTAATCAACTTTTTCTCTTTTTACATAGATCTGCAATGAAATTGACTAAAAAAGATATTTTATACTTTGTCATATTCTAAAACACGTATTTCAACCATTGGTTTATTTTTACATGTTACATACTCAATTGGTTTTTGTTTAAATGTAACATATATTTAAATCCAAAGAGTTGATGTTAGCTTTTTTACTGAAAAATCAAAATATTTTTCGATTATTTTCTCTCATACTATAATATCGACAGTTCAGCCGCTTCAAGAGTCAAATTCAATTAAAAAATAAATGTACTTCGAATTCCAATGGGTTTTATTAACTTGAATAAATTGTTTGGGGATTTGATTATTTTCACTTGGGAAACCAGATTTGTGTACAAACAAGAGAAAGAAAGGATTCTAATGAGAAAAAAAATAAAAAATAAATGAGACATATCAAAAATTTGAAAAAGAGAAAAATTAATCTTCCTTAATTTCGAAAGTGGATATGAAATGCTATTCTACTCGCATTTAAAATATTTTCCACAAATGAATAAATCCTTAAGACATTTGCCGTGGCAAGAGTTATAATTAACCTAAAATCTGAGCTGTTGAAGAGAGTGATTAAAAAAGTTTTTGCTTGAAAAATAAATATTTAGAGCTCTTTCAAAAGAAATTAAGAAAATGATTCTTTTTCCACCTAACAATTCTAATAAAAAATCTAAAATAAAATAGCTTTAAATTATTAAACTACAGATACTATCACGGTGTCTGTTCAGTCGAGCTGAAATCAATTATCCCCCCTAATGCCCTCTTTGCGAGAAACACGCGGTTTTCAAACTCTCAGCACCCCTTCGCTGTCAAATTGGTTAAAAGTCGAACAAGCGCTTTCGCCAACTCTGTCCCTATGACTCCAGAGACTGGAACTCGCTCCCTGCCACCATCTTTCCTGCGACTTATAACCTTCAGCTATTTAAGACCCGTATCCACAGATACCTTCGACCCCCGCCCAACCATAAAATTATTTCTCCTTTTCACGATGGAGGGGCTAACCCAGGCCTTTAGGGGTTGCACCTTTTTGGTGTAACTCCTTCTCTCATCATTATCATAAAAAAAAATTTAAACTAGCTCTGAAAAATTGATAAATATGCGGAAATTGGAAAAAAATAATATAATAATAAATAAATAAATATAAATGCCATAAATGATACACAACATTTGAAAAGAAAATATTGTTATTTTTTGGAAATTATTCGTATAATTTCCAAAAAAAATAATTTATTTATTGTTTTCATTTATGGAGGGAGGAACCGAGCATTTTATTGGTCCATATAAACAGTCTGTATTTATACGATTTAACAACGCCGAATTCTCTCTGATTTTCGATTTATCAAGGAATGTGGAAACAGAGTCAAATATAAATGAAAATACCTGAGGTGACATATAGATATACGAGATTCTGAGGGTATGCAACGCTGATATTCGTAAATTAAATGGATAACTCTGACAAACTTTTAACTCCTATAACATGTTTACTGAGACAATGTGACAATAATTTTGTATGAGATCTTATGTGTCTTGTAAAATGCTTGGCTTACTGAAATTTCCAAATTTAAAATTCAAAATTTACTAAACTAAATAAACTCGGGAGATCTCACACAAAATTATTGACTCGATATCACCACGGCTTTCGGAAATTGGTGGTTAAGTGTGTGACCCTTAACTTAATAACCGTAATACTAAATGAAAATTCATATACATAGATATACTTAATATAAAAGCAAAACTAGTCTTTAACACTGCATTGTGTTGCAAGTACCTACTCTGGAAACCTAGAATCTTTCTGAACTAACTATACTTACTTACTATTACCATTAGTGAGTAGGATGATCAATTTCAAGCTTTATATTTATCTTTGCCGGATTATTTTTACAAAACCAATTAAAGCTCTATATTTTTGAAGTTAAAGAAACGAGTTCAGATTCAGGCACCAAAAGACTAAACGTGTTAAATGTCACAAACTTTCATTCAAATTCTATTGTTGATGCCATTTTATATCAGAACTAATTTTCATAGGCATTTCAAAAGGAAGATGGTTGACCGTCTTGCATCTTGTCCCAAATACTTAATACTGAAAAAAATTTGAGGCATTTGGCCTTAGGACTCCAAATTTTATTTACGCCACTGCCTCTGTGTATATCAATATTATTTTTAATTGCAATTACGTTCACAGCTTTGTTCACGGCGGGCGATCCCTTGAATCCTTGATGATGACCAGGGTAGGGAGTGTTGATTCGATATTAAATTTATTGTAATAATAATAAGTATATCAATTTTTATATTTGGAAAATAAACAGATTTTGTACATAAAAAATCTTTGTTTTAGGAAAATAAATAAAATTAAAGTTGTTTTAATAATTTTTTTTATTTTTCATTTTTAAATAAAAATTAAAATATTTATATTTAAAATTCAGACTTTAATGTAAATTTAATTGAATGTAATTGACCCTGTCTCGAATATGGCTTTCATCTCTGGAGGGGTGCCTCCAAGCATTCTCTTGCTACACTGGATGCGATTCAGAAGCGAGAAATTAAACTGATAGGAGACCCGGCTCTAACCAACTCACTCGACTCCCTGGCTCACCGAAGAACCGTTTATGCACTTTCCCTGTACTACAGATACTATCACGGTGTATGTTCAGTCGAGCAGAAATCAATTATCCTCTCTAAAGCCCTCTTTACGAGAAACACGCGGTTTTCGAAAGCTCAGCACCCCTTCGCTGTCAAATTGGATAAAAATAGAACAAGCGCTTTCGCCAACTCTTTTATCCCTATGACTTCCAGAGACTGGAACTCGCTCCCTGCCACCATCTTTCACGCGACTTATAACCTTCAGCTATTTAAGACCCGTATCCACAGATACTTTCGATCCCCGCCCAGCCCATAAAATTCTTTCGTCTTCTTTTCACGATGGAGGGGCCAACCCAGGCCTTTAGGGGTTGCACCTTTTTGGTGTAACTCCTTCTCTAATCATTTTCATTAAAAAAAATGTATTGGAAGGCAGCCCAGGGGTAGTTTGAAACCCTGAAGAATGAGGGAAGAATCCTCCGAAACGTCGGTTTGAAAGGAAAGGATTGGAAGGATTCCAATAAATTACACCTTATTTGATATGTGTTAATTTTTTCTTTCCCCACTACCCCTGGGCTGCCTTCAATTACATTCAATTAAAAGTTCTACCAGTCCGTCTCTCTCCAGAGAAAATTTCGTTGCAAAAAATTTAATATAAATATTTTTACTCCTAAAAAAAAGTTTTTAAAGCATTAACGGTAATTTTATTTTTTACATTACAGTGTCGTCAGGACTACAAGGCAGCTTACGCATTATACGCTTCTCAGCAGTCTCAACAAAATCTGGCAGCTTACATGGATGCTCATAATGCCTATGTGACGCAGCTCCATGCCACCAACGGAATGTTGGATCAGTATAACCGAGATACGTTGCCGGGACTTCTCAAGGTAGGATTTCAGCGACCCTCCCATTTCACAATTCTATAATTATCATTATAAAGAATAAAAGAGTGTGGTAGCTGACTGTGTTTACATATTAGAAACTATCGTAAATCATGCCTGAAAATTTTAAAATTCAGATCTTTTGTAGATAAAATTGGAGGAAAAAATAAACTTTTTCATGACTTTGTACGCAGTTTGCAGTTTCGGTGAATTAATAAATTTTGATGCTATTTTCTTTATAGAAGGATTAGTTAATGACCGCTTTTTCAAGAACATTTTTTTCAATCTAACCCATACCGTTTATTCTCCTAAATTAATATTTACTTTAAAAATAAAATATTTGTTTTTGTCTAAAACTTATAAAATGATAATTCAAAAAACACAAATTTTTTACTTTAGAAAAGGATTAAAATTTTTATAGAACCATTCAAAAAAATTAGTTTTCTGCATTTTTTAAGCAGATTTCTAAAGATAGAAAGCTCAAAATTTAATAGATCTGGGCATTGAAAACACAAATATTTTGCGAAAAAAATAATGGTTAAAAATGACTCCACTTTTCAGACACAATGGACTTTTTAAACACAATGGACAAAAAAATAATTTGAAAATTTTCGTGTGAATTCTATAGGCTGTCTAGCCAGTCCAACAGGTCGTACCGAGTACCTATTGTTGACATTTCAACTGGTCTACTTATTAATTGTGAATTTGAGATATATAAAACGGAAAACAGTCGATTTTCTTGATATAGGTACACGATGAAACATTTTAATCATCAAAACTACAATACAATTATATTTCAATTTAAAATTATAAATTCACTCAAAAGCATATTTTAAATCAGGGCAGTCCAACCCGTGACTCGCGGGCCGCATGCTGCCCAGCACTGCAATGAGTGTATGGCCCAACATAAAATCATAAACTTCCTTAAAACATTGAGATTTATATGTTTGGTAAAGATAAATTTATTACCTTTTTCGAAATATGAATGTACATTGTACAATACGTGAAGCTTTTTCAAAAATAAAATTCACTAAAAGCAAAATTATAAGCTCAACTATGTATATAAGATAAAAAAAATAATGAAATATTTAAAAATTATCCCTCTTCTCATATTTTCATTTTCTAAAATATTTATTATTTCAGTAATTTATATGCTACGACACTAAACAAGTCTATAGTTATATCATTCTAGTACAAGGAGACAAAGAATTGGGGTTTTCTAGAACAATCACAATTAATTGATAATTTCTCTCTTGGACTAATATTTGTCAAGACTTGTCTTTTAGATCTTTGAACGTTCTTACATGTCAATAGATAATGGATAGTCAGGGATTATTATATCCGTGACCCTTTTAAAAAATAAATTATCATTCCTCATAACCTTCTTTAATCCTATTCGATTTAAACCAGGACTGTCCAATCCGTGGCCAAATATGTTCTAGAATAACAATCAGATATCGAACTGAAAGAAAAATTGAATATTGTCTCTTTATTAGAATTTTATATTAATTATCTAGCCAGGAAAAAATATAAACAAATACTAATACATAATATCACTTTTTGTAAGTATGTAGGTATGTATTTACATATATGAGAAGCTATTTTAAAGTATAAAATTTACAACACGTAAAATTAGAAGTTAAAAAATATTAAATTTCTTATTTCTACATTATTAACTATCTTTTTTGAATAATAAATATCAATAGAATTATAATATTTTATCCGCGGTCAGAGACAATTTTTTTTCTTCAAATGTGACCCGTGTATAATTCAAAAGGTTGGACATCCCTGTTTTAAATTAAATTTCATCTTGAAGGAGACAATAAAAGAGTGTGTTTTCTGCTGGAATTATTGTATTTTATTTATTTATAACGAGACTATAGTTTCGAAGGCTTCATAAATTAATTCCTGTGAATCCATTGTAATAGACTGATGAAGACGGCAAAGCCCTCGAAACTATAGGCTCGTTATAAATAAATAAAATTTATACACAAAGAGAAACAAAGAGATTGTCTTCTGCTTGATGCAAATAAACATATACACTATATATCAAGATGATATATCTGTATATATATATTATTTATTTGTTTGAGACTATAGTTTCGAAGACTTGGTCTTCATCATCAGTCTTTCTTCAATTATAAATGTTTTTCATGGAGTCAATATCATATGGATACTGAAAACTTGGTGTTCCTTCGTCACTGGAAAGCTAGCAACTAAAATAAATAATATATATATACAGATATATCATCTTGATATATAGTGTATATGTTTATTTGCATCAAGCAGAAGACAATCTCTTTGTTTCTCTTTGTGAATCAACAACTCTGCTACTCTCGGCAAAACAAAAACTTTTCAACTAAATAAAATTTATAATTCCAGCAGAAGACACACTCTTTTATTGTCTCCTTCAATATATAAAAATTCTGCTACTCTCGGCAAAAACTTTCATTTTAAATTTCATCTACTCCAACGTGGAAACAAATCGAAAAGAATCAATTCGTTACTCTCTATGACTTCTAAAGACTGGAATTACATCTCTATTCTCATCATCTTGGGGTCCTCCTATCTTTGAATCTTCAATACCCAGGTCATACAATATGTAGATTATACAGGCTTCAACCCACCCTATAAATTTTCCTCTTTCTACTAACATATTTATCTGGACAAATTAACGACTATCCAAAAAGTAAATTATTAAAAAAAACACTTAATTCAGATGTTGTGCGCGTTCTTTTGTCATTGGTCGAGGTTTGACAGGATTGCATCTTTCAATTCTGGAATGACTCTTTCTTTTGGATTGAGTAAGAAATGAATCAATACATAATTGTTAATTTTTTTCTCCAATCCAAAGCTATATATTATATATCTATTATTAAATTACGAATTATATTGCGAAACTGGAGGATTTGACATTTATTGACTAGCTTCTGTCCTGAAAAGTTGACTATCGTATTTTATACCAAAATTTCGTCCAGAATTTTATTTCCATTTATACCTAAAGATTATAAAAAATGTGTATGTTTGTTTTAAACATAAAGATGGAATAGAATTCATAACATAGAAATTTAAAGTTACTCTTTCTACCAACTTGGAGTTATTTCATATTAATCGTGCAGTGAATGATATCAATTTCAACAGATGTTTTGTTCTGTTGTCAAAGTTCTATTCCACTATAACAGTACGTGAATATTGAATAATATTAAACAAGTCCTTTTGATTCCATTTGTCACCAAATAATTAGAGTTTAAGTTAGAAGTTATAATAATATTATTATTCATCAGCTCTTCATTCTTTCCACTTTAATATCTGAATTAGATTTTTCCATAAGATGACTTCTATTCAAAATTAAATTAAATTCTGTTGAATGCAACAAATGGTTGTCACCTTTTCATTTATTTCTAAATACAAAAATGAAAATTAAATATTGCTTTTTTACTTTTACTTTATATGTGTGTGTGTGATTGAATATAATTACATTCGCTTGGCTTTTATTATATTCTGTTTACCAGCTATTAGATTAAATTATAATTAATGAACGAATATAAACGGTTTGGAGTGGGGGTCGAAAATGAATTCATTTAAAGGGTTGGTTGTTGAATTTTGGAAATCTTTTTTTAATCAAACTAATATTATACAGTCCTATCAGAATTTGCTCAAATAGTGAAAGTCTGAAATGGGAGATTCACTTTTACTTAGCATTTTCAGCATATGGATTACTTATCATTATTGGATTATGATTGAAAAGCACAGAATACCTAATGAAATAAACTGCAACGGATCGTTGCTAAACTTTATCCAAATTCATTTGAAATATTAATATGTTTGTTCCTTTATTATTAATCAGATATCACTTGCAATTTGTAGTTCATGTTGACATTAATTACAAATAATTCTGATTTAATAGTCGAGGAATAACCATTCTACATTGGATTTTTGACATTTCGGTTATTATTGTAACCATTCCTGAAGACATGGAGGAATCGACTTAAAATCAAAAATAGCCATCGATTCTCATCTAATACTTGAGGAATAACAATTCTACATTACGTTTTTGACGTTTCGATTATTATTGGTAACCATTGCTGAAGACATGGAGGAATCGACTTAAAATCAAAAATAACGATCGATTCTTATCTAATACTATAGGAATAATCCTCGTATTGCAATTCCATTTTTTGATGTTTTGACTATTAATCGGCAACCTTACCAATAAAACCGAAATGTCAAAAACTAATATAGAATGGTTATTCCTCAAGTATTAGATGAGAATCGATCGACTATTTTTGATTTTAAGTCGATTCCTCCATGTCTTCAGCAATGGTTACCAATAAAAACCGAAATGTCAAAAATCCAATATAGAATGGTTTTTCCTCAAGTATTAGATGAGAATCAATCGCTATTTTAGGTTTAAAGTCGATTTTTCTATGTCTTCAGCACTGGTTACCAATAAAAACCGAAATGTCAAAAATCCAATATAGAATGGTTATTCCTCAAGTATTAGATGAGAATCAATCGCTATTTTTGGTTTAAAGTCGATTTCTCTGTGTCTTCAGCAATGGTTACCAATAAAAACCGAAACGTCAAAAATCCAATATAGAATGGTTATTCCTCAAGTATTAGATGAGAATCAATCGCTATTTTTGGTTTAAAGTCGATTTCTCTATGTCTTAAGCAAAGGTAACGGATAAGAAAACAACGCAGTTGCTATGGTTACTTATAAAATTTCCTCCCAAATTTTTACCATTTCACAGCGAGAAGCCTAACCATTCTTACTTAAGTTAGGTTAAATGAGCTATCTTAAAACGATCAAATGAATAAATTTTAAAGAATTTAAAATAAAAAATTAAAAAAGTACTATTTTATTCTAGAGTAAAGTACTTTAAAATATAATTTTACTAAAAACTTTATTTAACCTTTTTTGTGGTCCCCAAGGTACTTAATTAGGATATTAAATTTCATCAAAATTGGTTAAGTCATTTTCAAGATATTTAGAAAAAACTAAAAAAGTACTGAAATAAAGTACTAATGTTTGTGGACCGATATGTACCAAAAACTAATCAGCGCTTCATTTTGTTAAAATACTGGTAGGTTTTCAATTTCAATTCATTCGGTGCAACGGTGTGGAAAAAATTCGTGGACGAAAAAAACGATAACACACACACACACATCCATCCATCATCCATCCATCCGCACGCACTTCCAAAAAAAAATGGCACTTTTTGGCCTCTCGGCGAGATCCCAGGTAATTTTTGGCAAAACCGTCACGTGCTAAAATTCAATCTCATTGAATACTTCAATTTGTGACCTTAATTGAGTCCATGGGTTCCGTAGTCTTTACCTGAGGACCCTTTGAAGTCGCGCTTGCCGCGAGAGCGATTCCAATACTTTCTCCCATGCTTCGCATTGGATAAAGTAAAAATACCATAAATTTCCTCATTCTCTCATTTATCAATGATAAATAAACATGAATTCGATATTTCAAGTATTTTAAGACTTATAGACGGGTACTCTCGACAAACGGTGGTCCGACTCGCACTTAGCCGGCTTATTATTTACAAATTTATTTTCATAATTTTGATCACGGAAGGTGAAATTTTGCAAAGTTAAACTTTTATAAAAAAGTATTGAAAAATTGTTAAATTGTTATAAATTATCGTATAAGCTCCAAAATGCAAATCTTCAAAATTTAGAAAGATGATCTACACAGTTGTAATTTTTCAGAAAAGAAATTTTCTTTCCAATATAATATTATAATGATTAGGAATTTCATTTATAATATTTATTTAATAAACAATTAAACATATATGATCACGTTGACAATAGTGAGACTTAAGATAATACCTTGCATGCATCTCGAAAGAGAAAGATTCGTGTGAATGAATCACAAAATGACAAAACTAAATAAACTGCAACGGATCGTTTGCTAAACTTTATCCAAATTCATTTTGAAATATTAATATGTTTGTTCCTTTATTATTAATCAGATATCACTTGCAATTTGTAGTTCATATTGACATTAATTCAAAAATAATTCTCATTTAATAGTTGAGGAATAACCATTCTACATTTGATTTTTGACATTTCGGTTATTATTGTAACCATTGCTGAAGACATGGAGGAATCGACTTAAAATCAAAAATAGCCATAGTTGTTGATGCTCTGGTTTCTGCTGCATATGTTAACACGGGGCGTACGCAGGTCTTATAAATTCGTACTTTGCTTTTTGCTGACATATATTTGTTTTTCCAGACCAAACCATATAGACATCCAGCTATCCTAGCTAGCACCTTTTGTTACTTGGGTTTTAACCTCTTGGCTCAGATCTCTGTGCGTAATATAATATAATTATTAATATTTGCGCATGGAACTGGAGAGCCGCATCTTGACATTGAAAGAGCCGCAGGTTGCCGACCCTGACCTACGGTCATAGTTCTCAATCCGGTCCGCCGAACTCTGGGGCACGATGAAGCCTTTTCAAGTGTTCTGGAAAACAATCCAATACAAAATTTGAAATTTTTGCAAAAGAAAAATCAATTCAAGCTCTATTCTCTTCTATAATGGTGTTATTTTTGCGTGTAAAGTCCCTTTTTTCATTGCACCTTTGATTTTAAACAAATTTACGCCCAATTCATTAAAGCTTAAGTTGTATCGCAAAAAATGTCAATGATTAGTGTTCCTCCACTTCTAAAAGTGTGAGAAACATTGCCCTAGGGAAATAGAAATGCAAAATCCGACCACTTAAAATAGGGAGGGTCAAAAAATGAAAATTCTAGGTCTTTAGACCAAAAATTCGACCAAATTTTGCATACATAATCTGTGGTCCCCTATGGATGTCTAGAAACCATGTTGTTATAATAATTAAAAACAAATTTCATTCTAAAGGGGGCCTCTCAAAAAAACGGAGCCCACTGGTATATATTTAAAGAATTTAATTCATATTCAATCATTTATTTAAGTTATATATTCACATGGGCTCGATTTTACCTCGATAATATCCATGAACATTTATAGATAACTAAATAATGCAATATTATCTTTTTCAGGGCCGCATTACTTGTGCAGTGATTGCCAGGAAATGTTCATTAGTGAAGAATTCCTGAACAAACATCAAAAGAAATGTATTCATAGGAAATTGCATTTAATTTTAAAAATGAAATTTCCCTGGAGAAAAAATACTTCAACTGATGGTAAGTTCATTTATTATTTGATTAATAAAATTGGATGGATTCTCCTGCCCCAGGGTTCCACAACCCAGACAGAAATGAACGTTGCAGCAATGTTGCAGGAACGTTGCAGCAACATTGCAGGAACGTTGCGGGAACGTTGCAGGAACATTGCGAATCTTGCAGGAGTATTGCGAATGTTGCAGGAATATTGCAGGAAAAATGAATAAGAAATAATATTTTATGATGAAATAAGTTTCGTTTATTAATATAAAATGGCAAGTACAGATACAATACATGTGAGATCAGTCTTATAGGGAGGTTCGGGGTTCCCCGCGCCTAGAGACCAATAAAAGAAAAAATTGAAAAACAAAAATAGTAGTTAGTAGTATCACCCCTCAAAAAATTTGTCATGTAAAGAAAAAAAAACTAAATTTAGTGTCTAAATATTACCTTATAGTCAAATAAAAGGATATGATACTTAAGAATACCAGGAACATCACTATTGTTGTCTCAGTTTTGTACCATTTTTGTTTCGTTAAAGTTCCTTATCTTTCTTATGATACAACTATTACTTTAGATTACTAACAAAATGAAAACATCATTTAAAAAATTAAAATTTAAATTAATTTTTTAATTTTAATGTGAAATAAGTGACCCAGTATCCTTAACTCATAGTAAATCCATATTAAATAAAATATTTATTTACTCTTATCTTTATTAAAGATGTTTCACCTTGCACCAACACCACAATCTCTACTGATTATTAACATCATTTAAATTGTTTTATTATTAATGACGTTTGAAATAATATTACTTTTCAATAAGATGAGAATATTATTTATGAATATACATTGAATATGTAAAAAAACCTGTCCAATCCGAAAGGGGCATATGGGTATCCCGAGGGGTGAACCGCGACCTAATATCGTGTACACCTACTTGCACTTCCACTTTCATTTCCAAGTAGAAGACAATAGATGAAGAGGCATTATCTATTTAATTCCTAAGACGAGTACACCTAATTCCAATCGCGGTTCACCTCTCGGAGTATCCCAATGACATTCCCACAAAAATTTAATAATAATATTATTCACGAAAATTAAAATGTTTCGTATTGTATTTTTTATATTTTGTTTAATGAGCCTCCGAGGAGCCTCTTACAAAGACAAAAGACCATTATATAAATTTATTTACAAACTTTTCACACTTTCAGCTTCAGAATAAATTAATTCAGATTCAGAGCGGGTGGCTGAGAGAGCCAGGATTAATCCTGACTCACATTTTACTTTTCTTTTTTTTTTTTAGTTGTATTTAAAAAAAATAATCATACGCCACCCGCTCTATATGGTCTTCTGCTGAAAGTGTAAAAATTAAGGAGAGATCTCCTCATCGCCCTATATGTCAAATCGTTTATTGTTTTTTGGGATATACCCAGGGCGATGAGGGACTCCACCGCTTTATGCCACCACATTCTCTCACACGAGAGTGTGATGGCCTCGACCCTGACCGAGCCCGCCCCGACACCAAATCGCTCCGCAATATTATCCACCCGACTGGAGTTGCCCCTATATTTTTCTATTTTGTTTCGGTGGGCAACACCCAGTCCTGCAAGTGCGGAGACGATCTGAACTTCCAAAACCCACACCACCCCCGACGCATCCTTTGCCACGATTAAAATGCACGTTTTTCCCCAAAATTTACCAAATTATAAAAATGTGGTAACTGGTAACACCGTCATTCGGCGTCGGTATGCTATATTTGGAACATATAAAAGTAGCCTATGATGTTGATATTGACGAAAAATTAAATATCTCATAATTTAGTGCCAAAGACACACTTTTTACATTTTTAAACTAAATTAAATTTGCTACAATTTAAACAAAGTTTCATCTTAATTGAATAATGAGGTTTAAGTTTTGAAAAAATGCGATTTTTCCCTTCATAAAATGAAAACCACTCATCCTAGAAACTTTATTCTTAACTCATTCTGTAGGAAATTTTGTTGACTTGAACGTTTACTTGAACAACTATTTTGATAAAACTCTTAGATTTATAGATATCCAGCAATTTCCATGGACAGGATATAATCCGAATTCTCAAAAGTGTCATGGAAAATGCTGGATATCTATAAAATGAGAGTTTTATCAAAAGGTCCAAGTAAAAGTTCAAGTCAACAAAACTTCCTAGAGAATAAGATGTGGGCTGTGGGGCTGGGCCTGGTGCCCAACCGACTGTCAGCTGTCTACTCTCTACTCCACCTATTCTCACTGTTCTCTGTCGAGTGTTTTTATCCTGTTAGCAGTATATTTTTTTTGTGGTATAATAATAACTGGAGAGCCGCATCTTGACATCGAAAGAGCCGCAGTTTGCCGACCCCTGTGCTAGGGGCTTCCTCAGAAATAAATATATGTGCCCTAGGGTTCCTCGGTTTAAAAAAAGTTGAGAAACACTGCCCTACAACATGCATTCAAATTAGAATTTATATGGACAAGGCCCCTGTTACTTTATCCTCCGCCTCGGCGATCATTAGTAGTTTTAGCATTTACATTTTTTGAGATTTTATTGCAATTAATTATTAATGATAAATGAAAGCAAAAATTAATCGCCTAGCGGACTAGCGCATTGTATACAAGCCATCTAACGATATTATTAAAAATTTTCAATTGACAATAACAAAAAATTACAATAAACTTTATTGCTCTATTTTAAATTTCTTCTCCATTATCATATCTAAAATACATTTATTTTTTTCAGACACAAGTACTCAAACCAAAAACGAAGTTACCGAAGATTATTTCTGTGAAGAATGTTTCTCTGGATTCCTAACATTGTCTGATTTCGAAATCCATATACAAGAAGGCCATCCGGAAGAAGTCCTCTTTACAAGTAACCTCAGTGTTAGGGAATACAATGATCAAACCAAAGTGGAACCTCTTATTGCTAAGAACTCGCAGAGTGAGAAAGCTTTTAGAGAGACCGATCATAATCAATATCATGCCTCCACCAAACAGTCTCTACCCTGTCCTAACGATCCACGAAAATTGAAATCCAAACAAACTAATCAATGCTTGGAAACTCATTCTAATACCAAGTCAAAGAGGAGTGATAATTGTAATAAAAGAGTCTCATTACAAAATAATCCTAGCAGACATCTCTTAAATCACTCTGAAGAAAACTCATTTACCTGTCATCACTGCAAAAAGAGCTTTTCACTAAAGGGTCATCTCAAAAGGCATTTATTAATTCATTCAGGCGAAAAGCCTTTCGTCTGTGACTACTGCGATAAGGGTTTCTCACATAAGAGTACTCTCAAAATCCATTTATTAATTCATACAGGTGAAAAGCCTTTCGTCTGTGACCAATGCGATAAGGGTTTCTCACAAAAGAGTCATCTCAACAGCCATTTATTAATTCATTCAGGCGAAAAGCCTTTCGTCTGTGACTACTGCGATAAGAGCTTTTCACAAAAGGGTCATCTCAACAGCCATTTATTAATTCATTCAGGCGAAAAGCCTTTCGTCTGTGACCAATGCGATAAGGGTTTCTCACATAAGAGTAATCTCAAAAGCCATTTATTAATTCATACAGGTGAAAAGCCTTTTGTCTGTGACCAATGCGATAAGGGCTTCCCAGAAAAGAAATATCTCAAAAGGCATTTATTAATTCATACAGGTGAAAAGCCTTTCGTCTGTGACTACTGCGATAAGAGCTTTTCACAAAAGGGTCATCTCAAAAGGCATTTATTAATTCATACAGGTGAAAAGACTTTCGTCTGTGACTACTGCGATAAGGGTTTCTCACATAAGAGTACTCTCAGAAACCATTTATTAATTCATACAGGTGAAAAGCCTTTCGTCTGTGACTACTGCGATAAAAGCTTTTCACGAAAGAGTCATCTCAAAAGCCATTTATTAATTCATACAAGGGAAAAGACTTTCGTCTGTGACCAATGCGATAAGGGTTTCTCACAAAAGAGTCATCTCAACAGCCATTTATTATATGTATGTAAATATATTTAAAAATAAAATGTGTTGGATTCATTTCCCAAAGAGAAACAAAGAGGTTGTCCTCTTCTTGATGCAAATAAACATACACACATATATCGAAATGATATATCTGTATATAGGTATATATTATTTGAAGGAGACAATAAAAGAGTGTGTCTTCTGCTGGAATTATAAATTTTATTAATTTATAACGAGACTATAGTTTCGAGGGCTATTACAAATGATTCACAGGAATTAATTTATAAAATAAAATTTATAATTCCAGCAGAAGACACACTCTTATTGTCTCCTTCAATATATAAAAATTCTGCTACTCTCAGCACAAAAACTTTCAATTTAATATATATTATTTATTTGTTTGAGACTATAGTTTCGAAGACTTGGTCTTCATCATCAGTCTTTTTTTAATTATAAATATTGTTTTTCATGGAGTCAATATCCATACGGTATTGACTCCATGAAAAACAATATTTATAATTAAAAAAGACTGATGATGAAGACCAAGTCTTCGAAAATATAAACAAATAAATAATATATATGTAGGATTTTATTCCCCGCTCCTTTCGCTGTAAAATGCCTTTAAAAATAGCGATTCATTTTCGCATTGAGAAGGACGCTTGTTGCCCGCCGGTCAGAATCTTTCGATAAACTGTCACTTGAGCGGCAAGGACACGCCCCTTTTATATTGAGAAGCGAGCGCGCGAAAAGTTATGCATACGTCATCCTAATCCCACATTTTCTAAAATTCCAAAAAAGTTAGAAAAATCTCATTTTTTACTGGTTTTTTACTTATAACTCGAAAACTATCATCTTTTCGAAAATAATCTTCATATTCAAAATGAAAGTTGATGAAATTTCCTTCAAATTTCATTATTTAGTTTTTTTTTCTCCGACCAACCTTTCGGGCTCAAGCGCTAGTTGAATATTGGAGTATTTTTTTTTTGTTTCCTCAAATCCCAAAGATTCGCACTTTTTTCGATTTTTTTTTTCCAATTTGGCCATGAGCAGAGGAGCACGTTTTCGACAAGACCACTCTATACATTTTTAAACTAGATTAAATTTGCTACAATTCAAACGAGGTTTCATCTTAATTGGAAAATGATAACCCGTGCCGGAATGAGAATGAACTTTTGAAAAACTGCAATTTTTGTAAAAAATTGTAGTTTTTCCTTCATAAAATGAAAACCACTCATTCTAGAAACTTGATTGCTATCTCATTCTCTTGGAGATTTTGTTGACTAGAACGTTTACTTGGACAACTTTTTAATCTTATTTATATTAATCCAGCATTTTCTATGGCACTTTTGAGGATTCGGATCATATTCATCCGGAAAATGCTGGTCATCTATAAATCTAAGTGTTTTATCAAAAAAGTGGTTTATTCAATTCAACACAATTTCCTAGAGAATGAGATAGGAATCAAGTTTCTAGGATGAGTGGTTTTCATTTTATTATGGAAAAACTTGTGTTATTTGCGAAAAGTTGATAGTTTTCGAGTTAGAAGCACTTTTTTTCATTTATGACAATGTTACGTCACGAAATTTTGTTAGTACGGCTCAGATTTGGATTCTGCAAACCAAAAAACATATAGGATCAAGAAATCAAAACTACCCCATAAATTTACTGCCAGGGGGCCTTTATAGAAAACAATTTAACTGGACTAAAAAGGTACTTCCCTCTACACAGCTTTAATTTGATTTGTTGTCAGCTGATCAAAAATTGATAGAGAGAGAACACAATGGATGTGAAGGCCAATGGTCACGATCTCTTTTTGAAAAAATTCTTTTTAAGAACAACTGAAATTTGAAAACCTGCTTTCACAGGTGAAAAAACAACCCTTGTGAGATCAATCACATAAGATAGCCCACCCATGGCATACAAAACAAAAGATATACACAGATAAGAGCATATAAATATATATATATATATGCAATATATTTAATTACGGTTAGTTTGCCATAAGAAACGGTTTGTCGTTGCCGTTACACATCCCATGAACACTGCCCTTGGGGCGGGGTTTCTGACCCCCTCCAAGGTTAATAACGATGTGGTGATTAAAATACTTGCATATGCTGATGACTTAGTTTTGATGGCCTCTGACCCGGTTGAGCTACAGAATATGATCGATAAGTTGGCAGAATATTGTAGAGTTTGGAACTTGGTTGTGAACCTGTCTAAGTCTAAGATCGTGGTTTTTAGGAATGGAGGAAGACCGAGCAGAAGAGAGAAATGGCACTATAACAATGAAATAATAGAAGTTGTAAATAAGTACAAATACCTGGGGATGACGATTACGTCAGGAATGTCTTTGGAACAACATTTTAAGGATAAAAAGGAAAATGCCATGTTTGCTATTAACGCTTTTAATAGATTGATTCTGGATAATCATATAGATTTTGCATCGAAGATGAAGGTTTACAATGCAGTCTCAAGAGCAATTATATGTTATGGTGCCCAGGTATGGGGCTACAAAAGCTACGAGAATGTGGAAATTCCCCTTAAGTATTTTGTTAAAAAATGCTTCAATCTTCCTAGGAACACTCCAGACTATATTATGTATTTGGAATTGGGTGTATATCCTTCCTTCATTTATACATTCCAACTGCATTTGAGGTATATTTTAAAGTGTCTAAATATGCCTCTGAGTAGATATCCTTATTTATTGACTAAAGAAATGGTCAATAGGAAATTATTTTGGTATGAAGAATGGCAAAATATTTGTACCAAATTTGATATCAACATCGCTAATATGCTGATGGGGGAAATCAACCCGGTTTATATTATGAGTTTAATGAAAAATGAGATGGAACTTAAATTTAGAAGAAGAGCTGCTGATAGTCTAAATCACTCATTATATAGTGAACTTATATTCTCCGGAGAATTCAAATTTGGATCTCTAGATAATAACTCCATTAGCTGGCTGGTGAAAGTGAGGGGAGAATTGCTCTACTTGAACAAGTATTCATACTCTAAGGAGATCAAAAAGTGCTCATTATGCAATGTAGGGGAAGTAGAGGACGTTTTTCACTATGTCTCGGTTTGTCCCATACTGAAGGAATACCGAATGAGGTTCTTTGGGAGGGAAGCATTGTCCAGATCCGAGTTCATTGAGTGCCTTAATGGGAAGGATTGGGGGGCCCTGGTGAAATACTGCAGAAGCTCATGGAAATATAGATATCATCTGATTCTTGAATTCAATTACTAATTTTATCTATTGGAACAAATTGTTATAGTTATTGTATTATTATATCTATTATTTATTATTATATGTATTATTATAGTTATTGTATCTATTATATGCCTGATTATATAATTATTATACTCACTCACTCAAACGGTCGAGTCGACCATGAGTAAAATGTGTTTGTATTTTTTTTCTTTTATTTATTATGTATGTTTCATTGAATAAACATTGTTATTATTATTATTATTATTATATTTAATTACGGTTAGTTTGCCATAAGAAACGGTTTGTCGTTGCCGTTACACATCCCATGAACACTGCCCTTAGGGCGGGGTTTCTGACCCCCCCCCCCCCGTGGCTACGCCTCTAGCTCCAATATAGTCCCGGACGGAGTTATATTGGGAAATAAATTCTTTTAATTTCGATCTAGCTAGAACCTGTGTGGTTGGATTTAAAATTAGCCGGAAAGTTTTACATTGGGTCACCCAATTTGGGTGCCCTGACATCTGGCGGATTTATTGTTTAATGATTTATTCTATTGTCAAAATAAAAAAAACATTGATTTTATTTCTAGTATACTAATATTCTAATATAACGTATTATTAAATTATAAATTTGGATTTTTTCTCAATTGTTTAATCAATTAATTATTTATTTATATAAATTTAAAATATATATCCATAATGGCTGATTTTGTAAAATCAGAATATAATTATCCAATTTATACAGGTTAGTTTTCTTTTCTCATTGAATATAAAATAAAAAAAAGGTTTTGTTTATTTATTAAATAAATAATTGATATCTATATTGAACATTGTTGATTTTCTTAATTTGCTTTAAATTTAACCAATAAGTAATCAAAGTTTATTTCCAAATAAAATTTTTCAGAATCTTATGAAGATTATTAATACCTCTCTTGAACACGTTACATACTTATAATAAGTATATTTTTACATATATTATTATTCTATTATATTATTACTATTAATTGAATTGTCTTTTAATAAAAAATAAACTTTGGATCTTCCTAATACAATTACATAAGTGTCAGAGTCGGTATCCAATATCATTGTTAATATTAGTGTTCTACAATTTATATGTATACTTAATCTATAAGCCCCTAGGGCAGGGGTCGCCAACCTTTTGAGACGGAAGAGCCAAAAGTTACAATTTACAAAATTCCCCAGTTTTTAAAGAGCCACTAACATTTTTATTTCAATATTATGGTATTTGATTAGGATTACATATATAAATTTGATTTTTGATTTAAAATAAATAGCTTTCATTATGAAATAATATTTGTTCATACAAATGTTTCCCACAAAACATATTAAAGTATTTTAGCTAGCTCTGCTAGATTAATAAAATTAGTAATCAAATAGTATAACTATAATTATTGAATAATAGATAGTTACATTTCAATGTGAGCATTGGCCTTTCATACCTTTTGAAAGTCTCTTTATATCTGGCTCATAATTTGTTTTCAGTTTCAAGGCACACCTCTAGATTTGTTAGTTGCCTCTTAGTTTACTTTTTATTATATTCAAGCAAGAGAACGCTTGCTCGCACGAATATGTTACCCGAAGATCGTCAGTACTTCAAATGCCAACTTCTTCACCTCACTGTAGCTGGAAGACTATTCCATTCGTCAAATATCTGTCCCTCAATTCGCGGCATTTCTTTTAGAGCTGTCCACTTGTGCAGCGTGACGTGCATCCTTTTCTGGACCTCCAACTCTTCTAACTTTTTTTTTTTTTTTTTTTTTAATGCAATCGAATGCAAGAAGGGGTGCACCAGTAAAGATGCAGCCCCTATGGATCTCGAAAGACCCTTGCATTACCGAAGAGAAGAGAAAGTTGATTAAGTGAGAGGGTGTACAACTTTCTCTTGAGTTCTGTGAACTTGCCACTCCACAAGTGTTACGTTTTCACATCCAGCAATTGCATTTGAAACGAACCAGAATCAATACCAAATGGCTCAATGTTGATCTCATTTGTATTTGTGTTGAGAGGATTTACTATGAACGCCAAAATACTTGCGTTTAATTTGAATTTCTCAAATCTCTCAGCGAATCCATCCCTCATTTTGTTTATAGCCATGCTGAAGTAATTCGTGACAATAGTTGCATTGGTTTCGTCGCGATATTGCTTCAGATTTTCGAAATGAATTAATTTACCGCTCTCCATATCTTCGACAAGCACCCCACCTATTCTCACTGTTCTCTGTTGAGTGTTTTTATTCTGTTTGGAGTATATTGTTTTTTTTTTTGTTTTTTGCAGAATAATATTTTTTATGAGTTTTGAAAATAAAATAATATAATTATTAATATTTGCGCATTGAACTGGAGAGCCGCATCTTGACATTGAAAGAGCCTCAGGTTGCCGACCCCTGACCTACGGTCATAGTTCTCAATCTAGTCCGCCGAACTCTGGGGCACGATGAAGCCTTTTCAAGTGTTCTGGAAAACAATCCAATCCATTCTGTTTGGAGTATATTGTTTGTTTGTTTTTTGCGGAATAATATTTTTTATGAGTTTTGAAAATAAAATAATATAATTATTAATATTTGCGCATGGAACTGGAGAGCCGCATCTTGACATTGAAAGAGTTGCAGGTTGCCGACCCTGACCAACGGTCATAATTCTCAATCCGGTCCGCCGAACTCTGGGGCACGATGAAGCCTTTTCAAGTGTTCTGGAAAACAATCCAATACAAAATTTGAAATTTTTGCAAAAGAAAAATCAATTCAAGCCCTATTCTCTTCTATAATGGTGTTATTTTTGCGTGTAAAGTCCTTTTTTTCATTGCACCTTTAATTTTAAACAAATTTACGCCCAATTCATTAAAGCTTAAGTTGTATCGCAAAAAATGTCAATGATTAGTGTTCCTCCACTTCTAAAAGTGTGAGAAACATTGCCCTAGGGAAATAGAAATGCAAAATCCGACCACTTAAAATTGGGAGGGTCAAAAAATGAAAATTCTAGGTCTTTAGACCAAAAATTCGACTAAATTTTGCATACATAATCTGTGGTCCCTTATGGATGTCTAGAAACCATGTTGTTATAATAATTAAAAACAAATTTCATTTTAAAGGGGACTCTCAAAAAAACGGAGCCCACTGGTATATATTGAAAGAATTTAATTCAAATTCATTCATAATCCATTTATTTAAGTTATATATTCACATGGGCTCGATTTTACCACGATAATATCCATGAACATTTATAGATACATAACTAAATAATGCAATATTATCTTTTTCAGGGCCGCATTTCTTGTGCAGTGATTGCCAGGAAATGTTCATTAGTGAAGAATTCCTGAACAAACATCAAAAGAAATGTATTCATAGGAAATTGCATTTAATTTTAAAAATGAAATTTCCCTGGAGAAAAAATACTTCAACTGATGGTAAGTTCATTTATTATTTGATTAATAAAATTGGATGGATTCTCCTACCCCAGGATTCCACAAAGGGAGGTTTGGGGTTCCCCGCGCCTAGAGACCAATAAAAGAAAAAATTGAAATACAAAAATAGTAGTTAGTAGTATCACCCCTCAAAAAATTTGTCATGTAAAGAAAAAAAAACTAAATTTAGTGTCTAAATATTAACTTATAGTCAAATAAAAGGATATGATACTTAAGAATTCCATGAACATCACTATTGTTGTCTCAGTTTTGTACCATTTTTGTTGCGTTAAAGTTCCTTATCTTTTTATGATACAACGATTACTTTAGATTACTAACAAAATGAAAACATCATTTAAATTGTTTTGTTATTAATGACGTTTGAAATAATATTACTTTTCAAAAAGATGAGAATATTATTTTTGAGTATACATTCAATATGTAAAAAAAACCTGTCCAATCCGAAAGGGGCATATGGGTATCCCGAGGGGTGAACCGCGACCTAATATCGTGTACACCTACTTGCACTTCCACTTTCATTTCCAAGTAGAAGACAATAGATGAAGAGGCATTATCTATTTAATTCCTAAGACGAGTACACCTAATTCCAATCGCGGTTCACCCCTCGGGGTATCCCAATGACATTCCCACAAAAATTTAATAATAATATTATTCACGAAAATTAAAATGTTTCGTATTGTATTTTTTATATTTTGTTTATTGGGCAAATGACCATTATATAAATTTATTTACAAACTTTTCACACTTTCAGCTTCAGAATAAATTAATTCAGATTCAGAGCGGGTGGCTGAGAGAGCCAGGATTAATCCTGACTCACATTTCACTTTTTCTTTTTTTTTTATTTGTATTTAAAAAAAATAATCATACGCCACCCGCTCTATATGTTCTTCTGCTGAAAGTGTAAAAATTAAGGAGAGATCCCCTCATCGCCCTATATGTCAAATCGTTTATTGTTTTTTGGGATATACCCTTCCACGAGAGTGTGATGACCGAGCCCGCCCCGACGCCAAATCGCTCCGCAATATTATCCACCAGACTGGAGTTGCCCCTATATTTTTCTATTTTGTTTCGGTGGGCAACACCCAGTCCTGCAAGTGCGGAGACGATCTGAACTTCCAAAACCCACACCACCCCCGACGCATCCTTTGCCACGATTAAAATGCACGTTTTTTATACCCAATTTCCCCAAAATCTACCAAATTTTAAAAATGTGGTAACTGGTAACACCGTCATTCGGCGTCGGTATGCTATATTTGGAACCTATAAAAGTAGCATATGATGTTGATATTGACGAAAAATTAAATATCTTATAATTTAGCGCTAGGGAGCTAGGGGGTTTCTCAGAAATAAATATAAGTGCTCTAGGGTTCCTCGGTTTAAAAAAAGTTGAGAAACAATGGCCAACAACATGCATTCAAATTAGAATTTATAAGGACGAGGCTCCTGTTACTTTATTCTCTGCCTCGGCGATCATTAGTAGTTTAAGGATTTACATATTTTGAGATTTTATTGCAATTAATTATTAATGATAAATGAAAGCAAAAATTAATCGCCTAGCGACTAGTTATATACAAGCCATCTAACGATATTATTAAATGATTTTTCAATTGACAATAACAGAAAATTACAATAAACTTTATTGCTCTATTTTAAATTTCTTCTCTAATATCTTATCATCAATACATTTATTTTTTTCAGACACAAGTACTCAAACCAAAAACGAAGTTACCGAAGATTATTTCTGTGAAGAATGTTTCTCTGGATTCCTAACATTGTCTGATTTCGAAATCCATATACAAGAAGGCCATCCGGAAGAAGTCCTCTTTACAAGTAACTTCAGTGATCGGGAATACAATGATCAAACCAAAGTGGAACCTCTTATTGCTAAGAACTCGCAGAGTGAGAAAGCTTTTAGAGAGACCGATCATAATCCATATCATGCCTCCGCCAAACAGTCTCTACCCTGTCCTAACGATCCACTAAAATTGAAATCCAAACAAACTAATCAATGCTTGGAAACTCATTCTAATACCAAGTCAAAGAGGAGTGATAATTGTAATAAAAGAGTCTCATTACAAAATAATCCTAGCAGACATCTCTTAAATCACTCTGAAGAAAACTCATTTACCTGTCATCACTGCAAAAAGAGCTTTTCACTAAAGAGTCATCTCAAAAGGCATTTATTATATCATACAGGGGAAAAGCCTTTCGTCTGTGACCAATGCGATAAGGGTTTCTCACAAAAGAGTAATCTCAACAGCCATTTATTAATTCATACAGGTGAAAAGCCTTTCGTCTGTGACTACTGCGATAAGGGTTTCTCAAATAAGAGTACATCTCAAAAGCCATTTATTAATTCATACAGGTGAAAAGCCTTTCGTCTGTGACCAATGCGATAAGGGTTTCTCAGAAAAGAATAATCTCAAAAGGCATTTATTAATTCATACAGGTGAAAAGCCTTTTGTCTGTGACCACTGCGATAAGGGATTCACAGAAAAGGGTTCACTCAAGATTCATTTATTAAAGCTTACAGGTGAAAAGCCTTTCGTCTGTGACCACTGCGATAAGGGTTTCTTAAAAAAAAGTACTCTCAACAGCCATTTATTAATTCATACTGGGGAAAAGCCTTTTGTCTGTCAACACTGTGATAAGGGTTTCTCACAAAAAACTACTCTCAATAACCACATATTGGTTCATACAAGTGAAAAGCCTTTCCTCTGTGAACACTGTAATAAGCGTTTTTCAAGGAAAGCTAATCTAAAAAATCATTTGAAAATCCACACCTAGAAGTTTTCCTCTAATGCTTTCTCACTCCTTGAATCTAAACGGAATTTTTCATAACATATATACTTACTTACTTAGGTTACTTAGGCGACCCGTTCTTCAGTGCGTGGGTTCGGTGCACGCGGGTCCCAATTCTCACGCCATCGTCTTCTATCATGCGCCAGTGTGGTCCAGTGAATTCTTATGCCTCCTTGATCTGCCCTTGTGGAGTTCTTGATTGAGAGCGAATCCGCCCAACGGATAGGCGGTCTGCCTACTGGTCTTGTAATATCTCTTGGTATCCACAGTTGCAGAGCCGTACTCCATCTTGAGTCACTCCTTCTCATGAGATGACCCGCCCAATCATGTTTAGCCTTATTGATATGCGCCAGCATGTCTTTAACCCCAGGCCTCTTCATTACATGTATATTGAAATAAATTAATTAAAGAAATATTAGAAAGGACAAATACATATAGGAGGTCGCCCAACTAATTACAAGGCACCAACTCAACATTTAAATCTCTACAGTCCTTTAGAGTCAACCAAGGAGTCTAGTGACGAAATAATTCTATCCTTGATACTACAATTTGAACTTTTCCCTTTGTGAAAATTGTATGCTTCTTTTTCTTTAATATTAAACCTTGATCTTCGACATGTTTGAAAATTTATTTCGACTCAAATTCTTTCTTTCCATTTTTCAGATACCTTCTTGCATATACAGGGTGATTCATCGGTCTGTCCTCTCTTTATAACACTTTTAATTTTAATTATAATGAATAATATTTACTTTATTGGGCCGCGCGGGAGGGGGCCTTCGCTTAGAGACAGAAAGTTACATATCCAGTCAATATATACAGTTTACAGTGGCATTTTACAACAAAGTTAAAATTTCATAGGGCGTGACATTAACTGACTTGGGATAAATCCCTTGTCACTGGGTTTGATTCTTTTTTTTTTTACATTGCATTAACTTTGACCCGCCCTCTATGTCCTACTATTAAATGTATAAAAGTTCAATAGAGAATCCCCTCATCGCCCTATTAGGGCCGAGTTGTATGTCGCAAAGTAATTGATTTCTACTACAAACCAAGGGCAGATGGTAAATGGGGCTGGGATGGCCAATCAGATGACATGAACTTTCAGTGCCTGTCATCTGATTGGCCATCCCAGTCCCTCCATTTACCATCTACCCTAGGTTAGTGGTAAAACTCATTTACTTTGCGACATACAACTCGGCCCTAAGTGATGTCATTTATAGTCTTTTGGGTTATACCCAGGTCGATGAGGGATGCCACCGCACTCCCTCCCATGAGAGTGTGATGGCCTCTACTCTTTCGGAGCCCGTCCCGACGCCAAATCAATTTCGTCCACCAGACTGGAGTTGCCCCTATTTAAGTCAGAGAGAAAAATTCTTCAAATATAATTTATATAATATATTATTGTCTATCTACGTACCATATTTTATTATTTATTAATGATGTAATGTACATAGGTCAGTGTAGACCATTATAGTGTACATTCAAGAGAAAAAAAAAACTGACAAATATAGGAATTAACAATATAAAATACAAAATATTGAATACAAAATACACTCACCGGCAAAAAAAACGCAACACTTGGATTTTTTTAATTATTTTTAATTTTACTCAATAATATATATATTTCAACATATTTTAAACTTTAATATCATATATATGAACATTTTAAATAACTTTATAAACAATATTTTAACCATTTTAGAATCTAGTATTTTCACCTCTATAGAGCTTTTATAACAGCTTGCATCCTCTCAGGCATGCTTTTAATTAAATTCTCGATATCTTTTTGGGGTATTTTTCCCATTCGCCAAGAAGTTTATTTTTTTGATCCCCAAGGTTCTCAGGCATGCGTTTTCTAACATGTCTGCCCGAAGTGTCCCATAAATGTTCAATTGGATTGGGATCCGGGCTTCGAGCTGGCCAATCGAAGGTTCTTATTCCTACATCATTCATGTACTTCTTGACTAGCCACATGGGGACGTGCATTGTCCTGCATGAGAAGGAAATTGTTCGCAATAAAGGGAGCATAAGGGACAACATGATTTTCCAGAACCTCGACTATGTACCGTGAAGCTATAAATGCCCCTTTCTCAATTAAAACAAGTTCTGTTCTACCCTCTAGGCTGATTCCACCCCAAACCATTACAGAACCTCCATTAAACGCTGTTCTTGAAGAGAAATTGCCTGGGGAATACCTTTCTCCTGATCTCCATATTCTTTCTCTTCCATCGGGTGATTTAAGGCTGAATCTAGACACATCAGAAAAAAGAACTGACTACCATTGATTCATTGTCCAATGTTGATGTTGATGACCGAATTGAAGGCGCGAAGATCGGTGTTCTGCCGTTAGCAAAGGTCCAGTTGCTGGTCTTCTTGAGAGGAGACCTGTTTCTTTTAACCTTGTCCTGACTGTTCTTTCACTTATATTGATTCCGGTGGCCTGCACGAGCATATTTCGAGCTTCTACTGCGGTTGTATGACGATCACGCAAAATTTGAAGCTTCAAAAATTGATCATCCTTGGTTGTTGTTGACCTTTTTCGTCCTTATCCAGGCCTTCTTCAATAAGAACCAGTTTCCCTGAACTTTTGATAGGCTCTTTGAATTGTCGAAACATTTACATTTATAACTACTTAAACTACGGCCATCTTCGATTAGTGCAATTGCTCTAGGAGCATCTTCACGGTTCAAAGGCATGTTTACAGAATGAAATTTCTTTTAAAACAATATTAGATTAAGAAATAAAACGTGGAGATTAATGTACGATTAACTAGAACATTGTATCATTTTATAAATAATGAATAAATAAAAGAGCGGAATTTGAGTAAATTTTACTTTTCGACTAATATTAAGAAAATATTATTTTATTATAATAAAATTTAGATAATTTGTTTATAAAGTTATTTAAAATGTTCATATATATGATATTAAAGTTTAAAATATGTTGAAAAATATACAGGGTGATTCACGGTCGATGGCACGTTAGGCGTTTATGAAAAACGGAACGCAGGATTTTTCTGAAAATTTAGCACCTTACATTTTCTTACCTGTTCTATCGATCTAAAATATTTTCAGCATTGCGTCGTTTCGGCTACCATCGAAAAGTCGTAGCAACTTTATTTTGAATATTTAAATGAGTCATAGTCAGTTTGTTTAGTATCAATTTTTATCATAATAAAAATAATAAATAAATAATAATAGATTGATTGGATTTAGAATTAGCCGGGAAGTTTTACATTGAGTGCTCCTGACATCTGACGGATTTATTGATTTATTCATAAATAAATGATACATGAATTTTCTATCATCAAAATAAAAAAACATTTATTTATGTTCTAGTATACTAATATTCAAGTATAGTATAAAGTATTATTAAATTATAAATTACGATTTTTTTCAATTGTTTAATCTATTACATTTAAAGTATATATCCATGATGGCTGATTTAGCATACTCAGAATACAATTATCCAATTTATACAGGTTAGTTTCCTTTGCTCATGGAATATAAAACAAAAAAAGGTTTTGTTTATTTATTAAATAAATAATTCATATATCTATATTGAACATTGTTGATTTTCTTAAATTGCTTTAAATTAAACCAGTAAGTAATCAAAGTTTATTTCCAAGTAAAATTTTTCAGAATCTTATGAAGATTATTAATATCTTGAACACGTTACATACTTATAATAAGTATATTTTTACATATATTATAATTATAAATATATTATTGTAAGAGTTCGTGGCTGTGATGAAACTATACTAGATGAAGGAGGAGGTATCAGCCAAAGATGGAATCACTGGGTTCAATAAAACACCTTTAATGAGACGTTTCGGCCTGAATTTTATTTGGCCATCTTCAGTCAATTAGTCCAAAAATTTTTTTACAAATGCATGTTAATTGATATATTTTTTTATAAAAAATTATAAGTTGACCAAGTTGGTTATTTAGACTTACAGTTATACACAAAATGCGGTACACATATGTGATCGAACCAAGCCTTGTCAAAAATAAAAATTTCTTTTAGAATTATTGGATAAAAATACTTGGTAGGTTTCACATTAAGAAAGGTGAAACCTACCAAGTATTTTTATCCAATAATTTTAAAAAATGTTTCACCAAGTACCAACACCAAATTCCTTAAAAACTAATTTCTTTTAGCTTCATGCGAATTTATAACGTGCCTGGACCCAAAAGTTTCAGAATGAAAGTAATGAGTTTATATAAATCTTTTCTATATATTACATTATAATTAGATATTTGACCCTTATGTGAGGTCATCATATATCCCATCATTATTTATTTACAAACAGAAAATCCAAATTAGAATCTAATTACTTTTAAATCACATGCATTTTTTCATTCAATCAAATTATACAAATTCTTATAAAAAATTTCAAAAAAGTTTCTATACATTAAGTTCAAGAAAACAACTGTTGGCTCATATCACACAGGATAGATGTATAAATATTGGAAAGAAACATACAATCTCTTTTAAAATTGATAGCCTTATCACCTGCTATTTTTATATATAGCATTTCGGCTATGGATCTTTTATAGTAGTTATCAATCTTGACCAATATTTTCGCATTATCGTAATCAAAAGAATGACTATGTTCAGCTGCGTGGGTGGAGAGTGCAGTGTTGGTCTTTTTATTTCGAACACTTAATTTATGCTCATATACCCTAATTTTTAGTGAACGTGAACTTTGCCCTATATAGGTGCTAGAATTTGATGGACAATCTAGACAGTTAATTTGATAGACAATATTATTACATAATTCTCTAGGGGTTGAATCTTTATTATAAAATAAAAATTGAATATTGTCTATATTTTTGTGGGCAATGTTCACGTTGTAAAGTTTATATATTATTAATAAAATTCAGGCCGAAACGTCTCATTAAAGGTGTTTTATTGAACCCAGTGATTCCATCTTTGGCTGATACCTCCTCCTTCATCTAGTATAAATATATTATATTATTACTATTAATTGAATTGTCTTTTAATAAAAAATAAACTTTGGATCTCCCTAATACACTTATATAAGTGTCAGTTTCGGTATCCAATATCATTGTTAATATTAGTGTTAAACAATTTATATGTACCTACCTATACTTAATATATAAGCCCCTAGGGCAGGGGTCGGCAACCTTTTGAGACGGAAGAACCAAAAGTTACAATTTACAAAATTCCCCATTTTTTAAAGAGCCACTAACATTTTTAATAAAGATAAGGGTAAATAGATATTTTATTTAATATGGATTTACTATGAGTTAAGGATACTGGGTCACTTTATTTCACATTTAGTTACCTTCTGTATTTCCTGAAGATGGGTTGATAGCCCGAAATATATATATTGAAAAAGAAAAAAAATTTTATATCTTTTAATTTTTTAATTTTAATGTGAAATAAGTGACCCAGTATCCTTAACTCATAGTAAATCCATATTAAATAAAATATCTATTTATTCTTATCTTTATTAAAGATGTTTCACCTTGCACCAACACCACAATCTCTACTGATTACTAACATTTTTGTTTCAATATCATGGTATTTGATCACGATTATGTATATAAATTTGATTTTTGATTTAAAATAAATAGCTTTAACCTTTTCACTCCTCATTTTTTTTATTTTTATTTTAGAAAAATAAATTACGTGGAATGTACTCTAGTATATGTAATAAAACAAAATATATATTCTAAAAATTTTATTTTTGAAACTTTTGAAAAATTGAATGGGATTATATATCCCAATAGTATTAATTCGTGGGATATATAGACCTTTTGCTTTAACTTTATCTTTTACACTCTCATCGCTACTATAGTTTATATCATCAATTTCATCTAGATGGTTAGCAAAATATTCAAGTTCTTCGTGAGTTAATTTTCGTTTCTTTGGATTCATCCTGAAAAAAAAATCATAGTTCATATCTGTTGGGACAAATTTATCCCAAGAAAAAAGACTGTAGGGACATATGATCCCAGGCTACATATTTTACTAATTACATCAATAAAAAAAACTTGATAAACAGTAAAAACTTATTACTTACTTGGATAGTTAAATATATGTACAAATAGACAAGTAAAATAATTTTTATTCGGTTAGAAAAACTGTTAAAAACACCAATTTCCAGGAGTAATGTCAACACGTGGTTTTTCTTCAAGCAATTTTTTTTTAGTAAATATTGCTTTCTCTGGATGTCTCTACTTGTCAAATACACAGCAGATATATATACTACTTAAATATCCCAACCCAATTTTATTTCAATGGAGTTTATAAAAATAAGAATTTTTTGAACATTGCTTGGGATAAATATATACCGACAGGAGTGAAAGGGTTAAATATGAAATAATATTTATTCATATAAAAACATGCAAATGTTTCTCACAAAACATATTAAAGTATTTTAGCTAGCTCTGTTAGAATAATCAAATTAGTAATCAAATAATATACCTATAATTTTTGAATAATAGATAGTTACAATCAATGGAAACTTTGGCCTTGCATGCCTTTTGAAAGTTTGGTTAAATCTGGCTCATAACTTAGTGTTTTCAGTTTCAAGCACACCTCTATATTTGTTAGTTGCCTCTTACTTTACTTTTTATTATATTCATGCAAGAGAACGCTTGCTCGCAAGAATATTTTGAACCGAAGATTGTCAGCACTCCAAATGCCATCTTCTTCACCTCACTGTAGCATTCTGAAAGACTATTCCATGCGTCAAATATGAGTGCCTCTCGGCATCTCTTTTAGAGCTGTCCACTTGTGCAGAGTGACATGCATGCTTTTCTGGACCTACAACTCTTTTTAACTTGTTCTTGAGTTCTATGAACTTGTCACTCCACAATTGTTTGGTTTTCAAATCCAGCAATTGCATTTTTAAACGAACCAACATCAATTCCAAATTGCTCAATGTTGATCTGATTTGTATTTGTGTTGATATGATTGCAGTATAATATATTTTTATGAATTTTGAAAATAAAATAATATAATTATTAATATTTCCGCATTGATCTGGAGAGCCGCATCTTGACATCGAAAGAGCCGCAGGTTGCCGACCCCTGCCCTAAGGTCATAGTTCTCAATCCTTGGTCCGCGAAACTCTGGGACACAGTGAAGCCTTTTCAAATGTTCTGGAAAGGAATCCAATACAAAATTTAAAATTTCAAACAGGTCCCCCCCCCCCATGCATTAATGCTTGTGTTGTATTGTAAGTGTAAAAAATGTCAGAGATTTGAAGTACTCGACTTTAAAAAGTGTGAAAAAAAATAAAATTCTAGCCCTTTAGACCAAAAATTTGACCAGATTTTGTATACATAATCTGTGCTCTCCTATGGATGTCAAGACACCCTATTGTTATAATAATTTAAAACAAATTTCATTTTAAATCGGGACTCTCAAAAAAAAAACGGGGACCACTCGTATTTATTTAAAGATATTAATTCAAATCCAGTCATAATCGATTCATTTAAGTTATATATTCACTTGCGCTCGATTTTAGCTCTCTAGTATTCATGAACTATAGATAACTAAATTATATAATATTATCTTTTTCAGGGCCGCATTTCTTGTGCAGTGATTGCCAGGAAATGTTCATTAGTAAAGAATTCCTAAACAAACATCAAAATAAATGTATTCATAGGAAATTGTATATAATTTTAAAAAGGAAATTTCATTGGAGAAGAAATACTTCAACTGATGGTAAGTTCATTAATTATATGATTAATAAACATGGAATCATTCTCCTACAACATGCATACAAATTAGAATTTACATGAAATTAAGACTCTGTTACTTTGTCCTCCGTCTCGGCGTCCATTAACAATTTAAGGATTAATTTTCTCATTAATATATCAAAGAATAATTAACACATTAACGAGAATAGTTTTTGATCGCGGTTTTTAAACAAGATATATATCGCGAGACTACTGCTGGTTGAAGCTATTGTCCCCCGTCTCGGCGTCCATTAACAATTTAAGGGATTACATTTTTCAAATTTTATTGCTAATAATTATTAATGATAAATGAATACAAAAATTAATCGCCTAGAGCATTATATGCGCCATCTAACGATATTATTAAATGATTTTTCAATTTTTTTTTTTTTTTTTTTAATGTAATCGAATACAAGAAGGGCTGCACCAGTAAAGATGCAGCTCCTATAAATCTCGAAAGACCCTTGCATTACCGAAGAGGAGGGAAAGTTGATTAAGTAAGAGGGTGTAGACGTAGGTGTCTATGCACTCCGGTTTTGAAGGTTTGAAGATTATAAGTGCTGGGAAAGATGGAGGCTGGGAGAGAGTTCCAGTTCCTTGAAGTCATAGGGATATATGTATTGGCGAATGAAGTGGTCCGGCACTTTTCTAATTTGACCGCGAAAGAGTGTTGGGAGTCAGCAAAACGTGTGCTACGTGCAAAGCATGCTTTGGGGGAATTATTGATTTTAATTGAGAATAACAGAAAATTACAATAAACTTTATTGCTCTATTTTAATATATATGTATTGGCGAATGAAGTGGTCCGGCACTTTTCTAATTTGACCGCGAAAGAGTGTTGGGAGTCAGCAAAACGTGTGCTACGTGCAAAGCATGCTTTGGGGGAATTATTGATTTTAATTGAGAATAACAGAAAATTACAATAAACTTTATTGCTCTATTTTAAATTTCTTCTCTCAAATCTTATCATCAATACATTTATTTTTTTCAGACACAAGTACTCAAACCAAAAACGAAGTTATTGAAGATTATTACTGTGAAAAATGTTTCTCTGGATTCCTAACATTGTCCGATTTCGAAATCCATCTACAAGAAGGCCATCCGGAAGAAGTCCTCTTTACAAGTTACCTCAGTGATCGGAAATATAATGATGAAACCAAAGTGGAATCTCTTATTGCTATGAACTCGCAAAGTGAGAAAGCTTTTAAAGTGACCGATCATAATCAATATCATGCCACCGCCAAACAGTCTCTACCCTGTCCTAACGATCAACTAAAATTGAAATTAAAACAAAGTAATCAATGTTTGGAAACTAATTCTAATATCAATTCAAAGAGGAGTGATAATTGTAATAAATTCGTCTCATCTCAAAATAATCCTAACAGACATCTGTTGAATCACTCTGAAGAAAACTCATTTACCTGTCATCACTGCAAAAAGAGCTTTTCACAAATGAAAACTCTCAACAGGCATTTATTAATTCATTCAGCTGAAAAGCCTTTTGTCTGTCCCCACTGCGATAAAGGTTTCTCACAAAAGGGTTCTCTCAAGATTCATTTATTAAAGCATACAGGTGAAAAGCCTTTCGTTTGTCACCAATGCGATAAGCGTTTCTCACAAAAGAAAAATCTCAAAAATCACATATTAATTCATACAGGTGTAAAGCCTTTCGTCTGTGACCAATGCCATAAGGGTTTCTCACAAAAGGGTTCTCTCAAAATCCATTTATTAATTCATACAGGCGAAAAGCCTTTCGCCTGTGACCACTGCGGTAAGAGTTTCTCACAAAAGACTACTCTCCAAAACCACAAATCGGTTCATACATTTCAAAAGCCTTTCGTCTGTGACCACTGCGATAAGAGTTTCTCAGAAAAGCGTACTCTCAAAAGACATTTTTTAATTCATACAGGTGAAATGCCTTTCGTCTGTGACCACTGCGAAAAGGGTTTCTCAGAAAAGGGAACTTTCAAAAGACATTTATTAATTCATACTGGTGAAAAGCCTTTCGTCTGTGACCACTGCGATAAGAGTTTCTCACTAAAGGCTAATCTCAAAAACCATTTATTAATTCATACAGGGGAAAAGTCTTTCGTGTGTGAACAATGCAATAAGCGTTTTTCAAGGAAGAGTAATCTCAAAAATCATTTGAAAATCCATAGCTAGAAGTTTCCCTCTAATGCTTTTTCACTCCTTGAATTAAAACGGAATTTGTCACTAAATAAATATTGAAATAAATAAATTAAATAAATATTAGAAAGGACAAACACATATAGGAGCTCGCCCAACTAATTACAAGGCACCAACGCATCAGAAGTGCAACATTTAAATCCCTACGTCCTCTAGAGTCAACCAAGGATTCTAGTGACGAAATAATTCTATCCTTGAAACTACAATTTGAACTTTGAATTTTTTTAGAAAATGTTAATTTAAGATTAAGAAATGAGCTAATTTTTCAACATGATGGTGCACCACCACACAACGCAAGAATTGTGACCGAGTATTTTAATTCGATATATGAGGAATGGCTCGGCAGAAATGGTTCAATAGTATGGCCAGCAAGATCTCCAGATATAACACCACAGGATTTTTTATCCTCTGGGGTTACTGTTGTGATATGCCTTTTCGACATGTTACATAAGTCTACGCGGAAGCAGTAGACTTATGTAATTGCTGAGATTGCAAAGCTTGATCTGATTATAATTATACTTAAGTGAGGAATCTCTGATCATCAGGGTGGCGGATGACTTATGACCGAGACCCCTGTCACATCGTGCCTCTGTACTTATACTGAATAAACCTTGTATTAAATAATACATCTTGTTATAATCATTTACTACACTCCCTCACCCCTAGTATATTATAACATTACATCAAAACAATAGTTTATAGGGAAACTCCAACTACGTGGGAAAACATGAATCACAGAATCCGCGAAGCATTTCGCCTGATATGGTTCGTTCTCTACAAACTAATTTTATAAGGAGAATAGAAAAATGTATTGAAGTTGAAGGACAAGTTTTCGAGCATTTATTATAATTTTGCATTATTTAGTCTGTCACTAAATTTTAATAGCCTCTTTGTAATTAATTTAATATTTAAAATAAGTATTAATAAAAAAGTATCAAAATTATGTATTAAATTATGGCTTTTTCCACTATGAACTACTATTTTTTATGAACGTAAATAACTTCGTAATTTATAATTTTAGACCCCTTACTACTTAATACTTTATTAAAGGGTATCTAATTTACTATCAAAATAAATAAATATATAGGTATAGGGTGATCCATTAAGAAATATAAAGTTACATATTGTTGCGGCTTAAACGGAACACCCTGTATACAAATGCATATGGTACGTAGATAGACAATAATATATCATATAAATTATATTTGAAGAGTTTTTCTATCTGACTTTAAAATAAAAGAGTTATAAAGAGAGGACAGACTTGAGGAATTACAATTCTTCATTCGATTTTTGACGTTTCGATTATTAATGGTAACCATTGCTCAAGACATTAAGGAGTCGAGATAAAATAAAAAATATAGGAAATGCTACAGCTGCTCTTCAATCGGCATCGAAAAGATCAATATTTATTACTCGCTTGGCACCGCAAACTTCAGTACAAGATCTGGACTAACATCTAAAAACTGTCCTTCAAGTCACTGCTGAATCTACGAGTTTAAAAACTAAATACAACACCTACTCGTCCTTTCACATCTTACTTGACGAGCTGGACCTGGAAAAACTCCGAATCCTGGATGCATGGCCCGAGGGAATATTAATATCTCCTTTTTCTCGCCACCAACTTTCTCCTTGGGCGCTGATGGAATTCCAGCTTTTCTTGTAAAGAATTGTTCTGCGCCAGTTTCTTAAACCACTCTGCATTCTTTTTAATCATTCTCTGAGAGATGGCGTTTTACCTGAAATATGGAAGACAACGTTTATAACTCCCATATTCGAGAGTGGTTCTCGTAACAACTCAATCAACTACAGGCTCTGTGGCAATAATAAGTGCGATACCCAAATTATTGGATAGACTTATATATAATAGAATGTTGAGATTTTGTTTAAATTTTATTTCAGAAAAACAACATGGTTTTGTTCCTGGTCGTTCGACAAATCACCAACTTAACTTTATTCACAAACTCAATTTTTTTCTAGCTTCGATAGAAATAATCAACTAGATGCAATATACTTAGATTCCAAGAAGTGCTTTTGATTTAATTAATCACAAATTTCTACTATTAAACTTAAACATAATTTTTCATCCCTACAATCTATACCAAAACCAGACGGCAATAATAAATACTGGAGATGAGTAAAGAGAAGCCAAAATAAAAAAAGGTTTAAGACAAGGATGTGTGCTGTCACCCATGATTTTCAACTTATACATAGAAAGAGCGATTAAAGAATTCAAAGACAAAATTGATACAGGTATCGAAATCCAAGGTCAAAAGATCGCTATATTAAGATTTGCCGATGACATTGCCCTTCTAGGAAGCAATAAAAAAGAATTAGAGGACGCTCTGGATGGAATTAACCAAATCCTAATAGAAGAAATAAAAATGAAAATAAACAAGAATAAAACCAAGGTCCTAGTATGTACAAAAAAAGAACAAACGAGACAGAAATGCATCAAAATTAACCAAGAAAACCTAGAAGGAGTTAAGGAATTCCGCTACCTAGGAAGTAAAATAACATGGGATGGGAGGAGCGAAAACGAAATTAAATCAAGAATTGCCCAAGCAAAAAATGGGGTTTAATTCAAAACAAAAACTACTATGCTCCTCCTCAATCAGCTTAGCAAACAGGAAGTTGCTATTGAAGACATATGTATGGAGCATAGCCATGTACGGGTGTGAAACCTGGACAATTAGAGAAGAGGAGAGAAAGAGATTAGAGGCTTTCGAAATGTGGTGCTACAGAAGAATGAGGAATATCAAATGGATGGATAAAATTACAAATGAAGAAGTTCTTGGAAGAATCGGAGAAAGAAGAACCTTGTGGAAGAGTCTGAAGAAGAGAAGAGGTCAGATGATGGGGCACACACTGAGACATGGGGGACTGCTTAGGGATGATATCTTGGAGGGGGGGGGAAAGAAAAGGGAAGGGAAGACCCAGATTAGAATATTTCAACCAAATAATTGGGGATATGGGATGCCAGACATTTAGAGAGGTCAAACAGCTGCCGGGGGACAGAGTCGAGTGGAGACGGATTGTTGCATCAAACCAGTCTTAGGACTGTATACTCAATGATGATTATAATCGGCATGCGCGACGTCGGAGAAGTGATTTTTTTTAATTTTAAAACCCACTAATAATACAAATTGATTAAAATTAGGAAATTTAAATTATTATTTTAAAACCCACTGCGGAGTCCGGGGGTGGGGGGTTGGGCGTAACCTCCCATTTTAGAGGTTAAATTTTTGAATATTTACTATTCCTTTTTTTTTTTGTTTTTTTTTTTGTTTTTATTAGAATGGTTGGATGTGCAGCCTTTGGATGTTCCAATCGTTCAGAGCAAGGATTTCTCATGAGGAAATTTCCTAAAAACAAAGATAGAAGGAAACAATGGGGCTGGAAATACCCCCCCCCCACGAGAGCGTATTTAAAAAATTTCTGGAAGGGAGGGTCAAATTTTGGTTAGAGTGCTGGGACCCCCCTATAAATTTAAAAAAGCCAGGCCGATATACATTATTTTCATTAAGTTTTTCATGATTTGATAATAATAATAATTGAATTTAATACTCCTTAAAGACTTTTGCTAACCTGCGCTCACTCTGTGGACAATTTAATATCTTATATTGCTTCTGCTGTTGTTATTCATATATAAATTGGAATAAATATAGTTTCCCACATTTCGAAAGAGCCTTTTTTTGTAATTCCTAACACTAATTTCAATTTTATATCAATATTTAATGTAAAAATAGCTGCTACTGTCTCAGCTTGTTTAAATTAAAATAAATCAATTTTTCCACATTTCTAACAAATTTATTGAAAACCTAAACTTATAAGCTATTACCTCTTTTCGATTTAATTTTAAAATCAACAATTTACTTAAAAAAATCAATAAATAATAGTAAAAAATATGCATTTCAAATGGGCAATTTGAATTTCCGCTCTTTTAGGAGCTAATATGGCGTCTTTTTCTCTCATGGCCAGACTAATTTAGTATGTATCGAGTGCTCTGACATCTGACGGATTTATTGATTTATTCATAGATTCTCTGGATAAAGGATGCATAAATTTTCTATTATCAAAATAAAAAAACATTTATTTCATTTCTAGTATACTAATATTCAAGTCTAGTATAACGTATTATTAGATTATAAATTACAATTTTTTTTTCAATTGTTTAATCTATCAATTATTTGTTTGCACTTTTAACGTATATAATATCCATGATGGCTGATTTTGCCAACTCAGAATACAACTATCCAATTTATACAGGTTAGTTTTCTTTTGTCATGGAATATAAAAAAGGTTTTGTTTATTTATTAAATAAATAATTGATATCTATTGTTGATTTTCTTAAATTGCTTTAAATTAAACCAATGGCTAGGCTTATGGCTAGAAAGGCCGAAAAGCCAAAAAAAAAAAAATTAAACCAATAAGTAATCAAAGTTTATTTCCAACTAAAGTTTTTCCAGAATCTTATGAAGATTATTAATATCTTGAACACGTTACATATAATAAGTATATTTTTACATATATTATATTATTACTATTAATTGAATTGTCTTTTAATAAAAAATAAAATTTGGATCTCCCTAATACACTTATATAAGTGTCAGTTTCGGTATCCAATATCGTTGTTAATATTAGTCTTAAAAACCAATAAGTAATCAAAGTTTATTTCCAACCAAAATTTTTCAGAATCCTATGAAGATTATTAATATCTTGAACACCTTACATATAAATAAATATATTTTTACATATATTATAATTCTATTATATTATTACTACACTTGGGAGCAAAAAAATCGGCCCACCTCAAAATTTTCACCTTCATAAGAAATAAACTCTAAAAAAATGTTTTTATTTCGAAAAATGAAATTGTAGTGAAAAGAATGAACTCTTGGCTTGAAAAAAAATATAGACTTGAGTTTCTAAAGACAGTTGATTTTTTTTTTTATGGAGTTAAAATTCGGGATTTTAAAGTGTTAAAAAACGAAAAAACAGATAAAAAAAGAATTTGTATTTTAATGACTGGTATTGGAACCCCTGACCTTAGCAGCTTCTACCATATGTTTTTTCATCGATTTTATTAATGTTTCAATGAAGTTTTGTGGAATATTGTCCCATTCTTCTTCAATGGCCACTTTAAGTTCCTGGAGTGACTGAATTACAGGATGCCTAGCCCGGATCCTTCTCTTGAGTTCGTCCCAAAGGTGTTCGATAGGATTAAAGTCTGGACTTCGTGCTGGCCACTCCAAGACCGGAATACCGACGTCACGCAGGTACGTGCGAATCGTCGCCACGTGAGGCCGGGCATTGTCATGCATCAACATGAAACTCTCACCAACATAGTCAGCGTAAGGCATCACGTGACTCTGAACCTCTTCAATGTAACGAGTTGCAGTTAAGTTGCCTAATTTCGGCCCAGAAACGAAAACAATATCAGTCTTTCCGTCATGGGAAATACCGCCTCAGACCGTCCACGAGCCACCTCCAAATGCGACCCTTTCTTCGATGCAGACTTGTGCGAAAAGTTCTCCGTCTCTTCGATAGATTCTTCTGCTTCTGTCATTACCATGAAGAATAATTTTACATTCTTCCGAGAAGAGAACAGTCCTCCATTGCTCCAAAGACCAATTAAGGTGTTCCCTTGCGAAACGAAGTGGCGCTTGTCGGTGAGCTGGTGTCAATTTCGGACCACGTACAGGCCGATGTGGAGTTAGGCCTCCTCGAAGTCTTCGTCTCACTGTCCATATACTGACAGCCACTTCTCGGACCTCATGTAGCTGCCGTTGCACTTGAACGCCAGTGAGGGGACGATTCCGCAAGTATGTCAAGCGAATAAATTGATCGTCTCGCTCCGTGGTAGATCGAGTTCTTCCTGATCCGGACCTTCTGGCAAAGACGCCGGTCTCATGATATCTTTTGTATACTCTTCTAACAGTTGATCGGCTCAAATTGACCCTCCTTGCCACAACTCGCTGACTCAGTCCACTTTAAAGAAGCGCAACCGCTTGAGCGGCTTTTTCTAAAATAGTATGGATTTTGATAATTTTTTTTAATGAGGAGTAGTATGTGATGTTAGCAGATATGATGATATGAAAAGGAAAATGATGGCACTTCGCAAAATTAAGCAATTGGTGTGTATATCAGATAGGTGTCGCATTACTTTAAATTTTAATTTCAATAAATCGATATTTATTTGGAAAATTATTTAGAAATAAGATCAACTTTGAAATAAAATATTTTATTTTAAAAGAATTTACATTATCATTTTTCGAAATAAAAGCGTTTTTTTTTTCGAGTTATTCCTTATGAATGTAAAAATTTAGTAGAGGTGGGCCGATTTTTTTGCTCCCAAGGGTTGATTTGACTTTTCATTAAAAATAAATTTTGGATCGCCCTAATACATTTACATGTGTCAGTTTCGGTATTCAATATCATTGTTAATATTAGTCTTCAACAATTTATATGTATACTTAATCTATAGGCCCCTAGGGCAGGGGTCGACAACCCGTGGCTCGCGAGCCACTTGCGGCTATTTCAATGTGAAGATGCGGCTTTATTTTATTTATTTATTTTATTTATTTATTAAAACATTGTATCTATAGGGCCATCTGGCCCCTTTAATGTACAATTTTAGACCAAAATATTTACAAAAAAAAAAATTGATTAAACAATACAAGAAAAAGCAAAAAATCAAAAAGAAGAAAAATACATACTTAATATATGAAACAAAAATAAAAAAGATACAAAATATATAGAATGAGAGGAGGAGAAAAAGAAAAAATAAATTACAATATATAGGATATAAAAAAAAAAAAAAAATTACAATATGTATGATATAAAAACAAAAATTACAATAAACAGGATATAAAAACAAAACAAAAAAAAAAAAAATAACAATATATAGGATATAAAAACAACAAAATAACAATATATAGGATATAAAAACAAACATATATATATATATTCGGCTAGGTGCCTCCGTAGCTCTGCTTCTTCAGGGCGAAGTGTACTGGTTGGTTGCTAGTTTAAACCTCGCTGAATGCATCGGAATTGCTAGGCTAAATGCCGGTGGAGTTCTGTCTCAAAACGATCAGGGCGCACTATCCTCCTCAATTCAACCGGCAACGCGTTCCACACTTTCGTCGCCGTCACTTTGAAAGAATCTGCTACCATCTTGCTCCTGTGGGGTGGACAGACCAGTGCACGCGCCCGCTCCGAGGGCCCACAGACTAGCGCACGACCGAGGTAGTCGGGCGCATGTCCCGAGAGGACCCCATGCACAAACTTCGCATATCTATACATACGATATGCACCAAGGCTCATCCCCACAATCCTGGCCGCGAACCTGGACACACTAGCTCTAGGCTCAAGATTGTATATGTACCTTGCACAGGCATTGAAGGCAACCGACAAACGTCGACTGCTTATACTGTCCAGGTTATAATGCACTGTATCACAATAAAGGAAGTGGGGAAGAACAACGGCTACAATTATCTTCCGCCGGATCTCGATTGGCGTGAATGCCGCCAGTCGACGCAGGGGAACCAGGGCCCCATACACTCTACGGCAGACCTGCGTCACGTGGTCGCCCCAGGTGAGCCCCCCGTTCAAATAGACTCCCAGATCTCTTACAGTGTCAGAATATGGGATGGCCGATCCACAAACCCTAATCTGAGGAGGTGTCATCGATCTTCTATTCGCAATCCACAGTGCTTGGGTCTTGAAGGGATTTAGCTGAAGGCCATTCAAACCTGTCCATCTCGCAATAGCCTCAATATCATTATTGATCTTATCTACTGTTTGATTTAAATCGCCCCTAGCAGCTCCCATGTAGATTTGTAGATCGTCTGCAAACAAGTGGTATTTGCAGTACGTCAAGACCTCGGGGAGATCATTAATAAAAAGAGCAAACAGAATCGGAGACAGCACCCCACCCTGTGGGACTCCCCTAGTCAACGCACGAAGTGAGGATGCCACACCGTCAACTTCAACCCACTGATGTCTACCGATCAAATAAGAATATATCAATCTGCATGCAGACCCCGAAAAACCCACCAGCCTGTGCAGCTTGGAAACCAGAATGGCATGGTCAACAGAACCAAATGCATTCTTAAAATCAAGTAGCACCAGAAAAGCCGTTCCACCATCCTCAACCAGAGACCGACAATCATCAGTCACTTTCAGTAGTGCCGTGGCACAACTATGGCGTGGCCTGAAGCCAGACTGGAGATCTACAAGAAGGCCCGAACTAGCCAAGTAGCACCTAATCTGGGACAACACAAGGTTTTCAAAGACTTTGGACAGCGCGGGTAGTACACTGATGGGCCTGAAATCAGAGGGATCACGGGGTGTACGTACCTTAGGAACCGGCGTCACTCTCGCACACTTCCACCCACCCGGGTAGGAAGAGGACGTGAGGAAGAAGTTGAACATATCAACAATAACAGGAAGAATTAAAGGCAATAGCAACCCAATAAAATCGCGAGGGATATCATCACACCCGACCGCCGTAGATTTTATCTTGTTAAATGCGCTTAAGACATCAGACCCAGTCACCACGTCGAAATAAAAACCATCTTGGCCCACAGACTCCAGGCAAGCAGGCAATCCAATGCTCGACGGATCATCCCCAGCAAAGTAGCGACCCAAAGTCTCAGGGTCAATCCCCGTACAGCGCGCGCCACCCTTCACTAAGCCATGCCTTCTAATATTACGCCATAATGTCTGAGGTGGAAGATCCGGATTCAAGTCCCTGGATATGACATGTCGCTTCTTACCTCTAATAAGTCCCTTAAGTTTTGTTTCTGAGCATTCGGAATTTCGGATTTTAAATCCAAAATCAAATTTATATGTATCTAATCCTAACCAAATACCATAATATTGAATTAAATATGTTAGTGGCTCTTTAAAACCTGGGAAATTTTGTAAATTGTAACTTTTGACTTTTCCGTCTCAAAAGGTTGCCGACCCCTGCCCTAGGATCATAGTTCTCAATCCGTGGTCGGCGGAACTCACACCGTGAAGCCTTTTCAAATGTTCTGGAAAACAATCCAATACAAAATTTTAAATTGTTGCACAACAAAAATCAATTCAAGCCCTATTCTCTTCAATAATAGGGTTATTTTTGAGTGCAGTATACTTTTTTTACTTTACCATACAGCAGTGGGTTCTTGCCGCCCGGGGCCGACCAGGCGCGGATCCAGACCTCTGATTTGGGGGGGGGGGCAGCCACTGAGTTTTAGCCCCCCCCCCTTAATGAAAAATGGATCCTATCTCAAACTAAATAAAAAAAGCATCATATTTTTAAATTCAGTTCCTTTTCCAACATTTTTAATAGAGATGGGAAAAATCGTTCTTTTATAGTTCGTTCATTATATGGAACTAGTTCAATTAAACTATATAGTTCAGAGGTGGCTGATGTATATAAGATCTACTTTTTATCTCGGAAGTGTGTCGTGATCGAATTATCCAAGCGGCGGGGGGGGGGGCAGAGACGCCCCCATAAAACTTTATTTTCGATTTAAAAAAAAAATTATGTTATAAAAAATAATAATTTCCAATTTTAAAAAATCGTGGCGCTTGCCGCGGCCCTCTTGCTTATGCCGCCGCCGCCCGGGGCCCCCCCCCCCCCCCCCCAAGCTACGCCTAAGGTCAAGTATTGTAATCGTGCATGAAAAAATTGGTTTTTTCCTTCTTTTTTTCAAAATATCTCAAAAACCGCTGAAACTATTTTGATTATAAAAATTGAGGGAAACCATGGCCTTTCGCTCTACAAAAAAGCTCTAATAATTGAACATCGAGAAAATTATATTTTGCGAGATGATAATTGTTTTGTCAAAATGTCTGTTAGTTAGTCTGTGTGGTTGTCCGTTAGTTTGTGTGTTACCAAATTTTTGTGGACGAGCTAGCTCAAAAACTAGTCTGAATATCGAAACCAAATTTCACACGTAGTTTTGGTCCATTGAGATTAAGAGCTGATTAGATTTTGGTGCATATCGACCCAAAATTAAGGGGGGTGGAAGGGGGGTTAAAAATTAAAAATCTAGGCTTTTTGAGCAAACTCAACCAAATTTTGTATACATAATCAGTGCGACCCCAGAAGTCTAAAAATGCAAAAACTAACCGCCCAAAATTGGTGGGGGGGGGGGGGTGTAGGGTCAAAAAATTGAAAATATAGGCTCTTGTTCCAAACTCAACCAAATTTTGTATACATAATCAGTGGGCACACAGTAATCTAAAAATGCAAAAATTAACCCCCCCTTACATGATTATAAATAATTTTATAAATTATTAAATATAAGTGAGAGGCCAGGTTGTATGGTAAAGTCAGATTATTTCATTGCGCATTTGATTTTAAACAGGTTGATCCCCCATGGATTAATGCTTATGTTGTATTATAAGCGAGATTTGAAGTACTCGACTTTAAAAAGTGTGAGGAGCACTGCCTTAGGGAAATAGAAATTCAAAATCCGACTACTTAAATAGGGAGGGTCAAAAATGATAATTCAGGACCTTTAGACCAAAAATTAGACCAGATTTCGTATGAATAAGCTGTGCTCCTCTATGGATGTCTAGACGCCCTATTGTTATAATAATTTAAAAGAAATTTCATTTTAAAAGGGAGCTCTCAAAAAAAAATGGGGCCCACTCGTATATATTTAAAGATATTAATTCAAATCCAGTCATAATCGATTGATTTAAGTTATATATTCACATTGGCTCGATTTTAGCTCGCTAGTATCCATGAACATTTATAGATAACTAAATAATCCATGAACATTTATAGATAACTAATTTATTTTTTTCAGGGCCGCATTTCTTGTGCAGTGATTGCCAGGAAATGTTCATTAGTGAAGAATTCCTGAACAAACATCAGAAAAAATGTATTCATAGAAAATTGCATTTAATTTTAAAAATGAAATTTCATTGGAGAAGAAATACTTCAACAGATGGTAAGTTCATTTATTATTTGATTAATAAACTTTGAAACATTCTCCTACAACATACCTTGAAATTAGAATTTAGATGAAAATAAGCCTCTGTTAATTTGTCCTCCGTCTCAGCGATCATTAGCAATTTAAGGGATTACATTTTTTGAGTTTTATTGCTATTAATTAATAATGATAAATAAAAGCAAAAATTAATCGTCTATCGCATTATATACAAGATATCTAACGATATTATTAAATGATTATTCAATTGAGAATAATAGAAAATTACAATAAACTTTATTGCTCTATTTTAAATTTCTTCTCTAATACGAGTATCTTATTATTAATACAATATTTTTTTCAGACAAAAGTCGTCAAACAAAAAACGAAGCTACTGAAGATTATTACTGTGAAAAATGTTTGTCTGGATTTCTAACATTGTCCGATTTCGAAATCCATATACAAGAAGGCCATCCGGAAGAAGTCCTCTTTACAAGTAACCTCAGTAATCGGGAACACAATGATGAAACCAAAGTGGAACCTCTTATTGCTATGAACTCGCAGAATGAGAAAGCTCATAAAGTGACCGATCATAATCAATATCATGCCTCCGCCAAACAGTCTCTACCCTGTCCTAACGATCAACTAAAATTGAAATCAAATCAAACTAATCAATGTTTGGAAACTCATTCTAATACCAAGTCAAAGAGGAGTGATAATTGTAATAAAAGATTCTCATCTCAAAATAATCCTAACCAACATCTGTTGAATCACTCTGAAGAAAACTCATTTACCTGTCATCACTGCAAAAAGCGCTTTACAACAAAGGGTACTCTCACCAGGCATTTATTAATTCATTCAGGTGAAAAGCCTTTCGTCTGTGACCACTGCAATAAGAGTTTCTTAGAAAAGAAAAATCTCAAACATCACATATTAATTCATTCAGGCGAAAGGCCTTTCGTCTGTCACCACTGCAATAAGAGTTTCTCCCAAGAGATTTGTCTCAAAAGGCATTTATTACTTCATTCAGGTGAAAAGCCTTTTGTCTGTCATCACTGCAACAAGCGCTTTTCAACAAAGGGTACTCTCAACAGGCATTTATTAATTCATTCAGGTGAAAAGCCTTTCGTCTGTGACCACTGCGGTAAGAGTTTCTTAGAAAAGAAAAATCTCAAACATCACAAATTAATTCATTCAGGTGAAAAGCCTTTCGTCTGTCACCACTGCAATAAGGGTTTCTCACAAAATGTTTGTCTCAAAAGCCATTTATTAATTCATTCAGCTGAAAAGCCTTTTGTCTGTCCCCACTGCGATAAAGGTTTCTCACAAAATGGTTCTCTCAAGATTCATTTATTAAATCATGCAGATGAAAAGCCTTTCGTCTGTGACCAGTGCGGTAAGGGTTTCACATTAAAGAGTAATTTCAATAGACATTTATTAATTCATACAGGTGAAAAGCCTTTCGTCTGTGACCACTGCGGTAAGGGTTTCTCAGATAAGAGTCATCTCAAGGTTCATTTATTAAAGCATTCAGGTGAAAAGCCTTTCGCTTGTGACCATATGCGATAAGAGTTTTTCAGAAAAGCGTCGTCTCACAAGGCATTTATTAATTCATACAGGTGAAAAGCCTTTCGTCTGTCACCAATGCAATAAGGGTTTCTCACAAAAGATAAATCTCGAAGTTCATTTATTAATTCATACAGGTGAAAAGCCTTTCGTGTGTGATTACTGCAATAAGCGATTTCTACGTAAGGGTGAACTAAAATGTCATTTGAAAATCCACATCTAGAAGTTCCCCTCTAATGCTTTCTCACTTCTTGAATGAAAACGGAATTTTTCACTACATACCTATAATTTGAAATAAATTAATTAAAGAAATATTAGAAAGGACAAATATATAGGAGCTCGCCCAACTAATTACAAGGCACCAACTTATCTGAAGTGCAACATTTAAATCCCTACAGTCCTCTAGAGCAGGGCTTCTTAAACTGTGGGTCGCGACCCCCAGGGGGGTCGGCAAAATTCTAATTTGGCCGATTATTTTCACGATAATTTATGGCTTCTCAAGCTATGCTATTTGGCAGATATTTTTGATAAAATCAATGATATGAATTTATCAATGCAGGGAGTCTGCGTTAATATGTTTATGTTAAAAAATAAACTTGAGGCCTTTGTTAAAAAAATTCTTATATGGAAGAACAGAGTGGAAAGTGGATCGCTCGAAATGTTTCCATTTACTGACGAGTATATAATTAGTAACAATATTTCAAAAAAGATACTCCTATAACAAAAATTATAGTTAATCATTTGAAGGATATGGAAGTTTACATGCATAGGTATTTTCCCAATGATATCGATACACAACAATGGATTTGCAATCCATTTTCAATTGAAATGGAAGAAATTAATTTTTTAAACTTAAAAGCACAAGAAGAATTTGCCGAATTAACAAGTGATACTACCTTGCGACTCAGATTTTCTCAAGTGCCTGTGCATGAATTTTGGATAGAAATCAAATCAGAATATCCCTACTATCGGAAATGGCAATGAACAAATTACTGCCATTTTGTACAACATATTTATGTGAATCAGCCTTTTCCACATTAACTTACATAAAATCAAAATACCGTTCAACTTTAATAAACGTTGAAAATTTATTACGATCTGCACTAACTCAAATTGAGCCTAGATTTAATTATTTGTCTAAAAATAAACAATCACATCCGTCACATTAATATTGTTTGATGTTAATAATATATTTTTATTAAAAAAATTGTTACAAAAGTTTATTTTTTCTATTGAATAAATATATATTTAGTTTTATGTCATTCTATTTATTGTGTTTTATTACGACCGATATCCCGTCAACGTTTCCAATTATAATATATGTGAAATGAATGGGTACGTATTCTTTAATCCTTATTTTATTTACATTGTAAAATGATGCGATATTACATCTTCATCTACGGTTAATATATATTTCATTTATATGGAGGAGGGGGTCGTTTAAAATTTCCTAAGCTTGAAGGGGGTCGCTATATAAAAAAGTTTAAGAAGCCCTGCTCTAGAGCAGTGGTTCTTACAGGAGGGCCGCGGCCCTCTGGGGGCAGCGGAGAGTATCTATGGGGGCCTCGAAAATATTAGAATTTTTTAAGTTTTTATATCTTTACAAATAAAAAAAAAATATGATTCTATTTTTTATAAGTGATATACATATGGAGCATTCCACGCCAAATAGGACTGTTTGAAAAATTTTAATTTTTGATTTCCTTTATTTTTTGACATTTTTTAGTACCCATCAAAAAACTCTTCCTGGTAAATGTTTAAATTTTTTTCATCACGTGTTTGTTATTCTCTCATAACTTCTTCAAAATAGGTCCAAATTCAAAAGGTTTTTTTTTTTAATTTTTGTTTTTTTACATACTTTTTAGAAAAAATTATTTAAAGTTTTTTTTATATGCGATTTTTGATATTGAAAATTTTAATCTTGTTTTTGAAATTGTATATTTTCTTCGATTCTTTTTTGATAATTTTTTATTTCAAACATCTATTGATTCTACAAATTTTAAGACCGGGTTGATAAAGTCCTATGATAATTAATTAATATTTGTTTTTGATTTTTGAAAACTTCAAAAAAAATTTTAATCGCTATTAACCATTATTAAAACCACTTTTTGGTATTGAGTTCTCTCTTTTTTAGTTATTGATTTTGAATTTATTTATAACAGGTGTTTAAAATACATAATTAATATTTTAGTTTGTTGAAAAAAAAATCAAAATCAAAAATCGAAAAAAATATTAATTATCATAGGACCACAATCAACCAGTCTTAAAATTTGTAGAATCAATAGAAGTTTAAAATAAAAAATGATCAAAAAATTGCATATAAAAGCACTTTAAATGATTTTTTTGTATTTTTTTCTAAAAAGTAAATATGTAAAAAAACAAAAAATTTTAGATTTTGGACCATTTTTGAAGAAGTTATGAGCGAAAAACCGAAATTCGATATCTTTTAAACCGGTGATCAAAAAAATTTAAACATTTACCAGGAAGAGTTTTTAGATGGGTAATAAAAAATGTCAAAAAATGAACGAAATCAAAAATTAAAATTTGTCAAACCGTCCGATTTGGCGTCGAATGCCTCATATGAAAGTGACAGATGAATTTAATGATATCTCAGTATTCTAACTAAATGTAAACGTTGAACGTATAGGTAAATTTGACCCAAAAATACAGACAGACAAAATTACAATCTAAATAAAACCGTGTAAATATTTTTTACAAGTCTAGGTTTACAATTTTTATACCATAGCACATATACTTTCATTTGAAAATATACATATTTTTCAAGAAATATGTTATTACTTAACAATCTGATGAAGCTTTTTCAGTTCATTAAAAAACGTTAAATAAGCTGACGTGTTCTGATGTGGCCATCCACTTGACTTTACCATACAACCTGTCCCCTCACTTATATTTAATATCTTATAAAATTATTTATAATCATGTAGGGGTTAGTTTTTCCATTATTAGACTTCTGGGGTCCCACTGATTATGTATACAAAATTTGGCTGAGTTTGGTACAAGAGCCTATATTTTTATTTTTTGACCCCCCCCCCCATTTTGGGCGGTTAGTTTTTGCATTTTTAGACTTATGGTGTCCCATTGTATACAAATAATTTTTTCGATGTTCACTTATTAGGGCTTTTTTGTAGAGCGAAATGCCATAGTTTCTCTCAATTTTTTTAATCAAAATAGTTTCAGCCGTTTTTAAGATATTTCGAAAAAAAGAAGGAAAAAAACACTTTATTTCATGCAGGATTACAATACTTGACCATACCCTGTATCCAGGTAGCACAAGAATAATATATAAATATTCTGATAATATCTTCTCTTGACATGGGAATATCCTGTGAATAATCTTTCAATCTTCGTAGATATTCTGGGAATTTTCTTAGAACTAAAATATTCGTGCAGGACATTAAATTCCCTTTCCCGGAATATTCCTAGTTGCGCATTCATGGAATATTCGGAAAAAAATATTCTCAGAAGATTAAATCCCATACAAATATTCTGTGGATCTCCTGGAGATAATTGGAATATATGTCCTTTAAATAACTTCTTAGAATATTCTGGGGATATTGTGTGTTACCTGGCATGGTAAAGTAAAAATTTACATACCTTTATAAAAATGTTATGTTAAGTTCTGATTTATTTCTGAATTATCTTTACATTTGAGTTTTTTTTGTACGAGTAATTAAGAGTATGTTACCTTTTACCTACCTAATTGTTGGGGGGGGGGGGGATACTGGACGCGAAAATATTTTACTATTTTAAGGGGGCCTCGAATATACTTTCGGATTTTCAGGGGGCCGCAACTAATAAAAGGTTAAGAACCACTGCTATAGAGTCATCCAAGGAGTCTAGTGACGAAATAATTCTATTCTTGAAACTACAATTTAAACTTCTATATAAATGTCGACCTTTGGTATCCTTTTCCCACGTTTCTTGCCATAATTTCAATGATATACATTTTTGGACTACCAGGAAGTCAGACCATATAATTTTTTCATTTGATGCTGTAGGGAGTTTACTGGCTTGCTTGGCCTCATAGTCAGCGATTGTGTTGCCTATGATGCCCTGGTGTGCGGGAATCCAGACAATGTCTACAGTATTATTATTAATAAATAAATCATATAAGATTAAACCTACGGTGTCCCTATTACCATGGTTTAAAACAGTTAACATTCCACGCAAAGCTATTACATCAATTTCAAGAATGAGGACTGGACACTCATCACTGAAGTTACATCTGCATCGAATTGGAGTGGTGGAGTCCCCATTGTGTAGGTGTGAACTTACCAGTGAGGGGCTCAATCATGTGCTGCTTGAATGTGAGCTAAACAAAAAGTGGACACAATTGCTATACTGTGAAATCAACGAAAGTGTAAAATTCCCAATAAATAGTGATTATCTTTTGTCCTTGTGTGAGTGCAGTGAAAAAGTTGTGATGGCTCTTCAGAGATTTGTACTAAGGGCTAGTGTAAATATTTAAAATTATAAAATAATACAAAGAATGTGATTGGCTAAATGGTTCTGACCAAAAGCCAGGAAGGGGGAAAAAAAACCTTCTCCCTTTAAAAAAAAAAAAATTTAAACTTCTCCCGTTGTGAAAATTGTATCTCTACTTATGTGCTGTCTAAATGGGCTTTGTTCCCGGTGACATTAAATAAATAAAAAAAAAGAAAATTGTATGCTTCTTTTTCTTTAATATTAAAGCTGTCTTGCTCACCGACATGTTAGAAAATTTATTTCACCTCAAATTTTTTCTTTCGATTTTTCAGAAACCTTTGGACATATATAACAAACGAGAGGTGAACCGCGATTGGAATTGGAATTAGGTGGAATTATTTTGTAATTCATTAGATAATGTCCCTTGATCTATTGTCTTCTACTTGGAAATGAAAGTTGTGGAAAGTGGAAGTAGGTGTACACGATATTAGGTCGCGGTTCACCCCTCGATAACAAATATGGACAAATAGCTCATTTTTATGGAAGTGACAAATAAAAAAAATATGTCAGATGCTTCTAATTTTTTTTATAGCAAGTACTAAAAGGTACTTAATAAAAAAGAAATAGACGTCACACTTAATATTAATTACCTGGTGCCACCGAGCGATGCACGGTAACCAAATTAAAAAAATACAAATATATATAGTACACGCCCCCCCCGATCCCCCCACAACTGCATTCCACATCCACCCCACCCCACACCCAGTTTTTGCATTTCTGGCTTTCTAATGGTCCACATATTATTTGTTTACTCGTTCATAAATTTGGCTTACATACATTGATGTTAATAAACATTATAAAAAAATAAATAGGAAAATAATAATAGAAAAAAAATAGTCGTATAGGATCTGAAATAAAAACATAAAATTGAATAAGATTTGTTTCCAAGTTATATAAAAAAAAGCCACTTCAACCACTTTATTTGTAAACACACCTGTTTTGTTATGAATCCACCTGTTAATTGAAAAAAAAAAATGAAAAAAATTCCTAATTTTAATACAATATAATAATATTTGTTATAACCTCTATTAGTGGATTTTAAAATTAAAAAACCAATTAATAAATAAAAGATAATTGAAAAGAATGTAAACAAACTTTTTTATTGAGATTTTCATCTATAAATAATTACTTTAATTAAGAAAAAGTAAATTAAGATGAAACTTGTCGAGGTCCATACCTAGCCAGATCGTTTTCTCATCCTCAAAACTTGTTAATAGAGTTGGTTTCATCAAAATCGGTAGAGCCGTTTTCAAAAAGAACTAAGATTTGCTATCTGGGATACAAATAGATAAATAAATATATATGTACAATTTTTGCTCGTTTAATAAGAGTAGATAGATAGATAGATAAATAGTACGAACATGAAGTTAGGTCTTATCAAAGATTTTAATAGATATGTTTATATTGCATGTTGCGAGGTGATGGTCTCAAGGGTCTGACTAGTTTCCCGGAAAGCTTACTAATAGAGGGCCTGGGTTCGACTCCCGAAGGCACAAGACCCTCTTACATGCAATATAAACATAGGTATCTATTAAAATCTTTGATATGACCTAAATTCAAGTTCGTAAAATTAATTGATTATAATATCACAAATTGATTTTGAGAAAAAATTCAATCTTTCTTTCTCAAATAGATACTAATTTCTTTACATTAATAAATAGTATTAATAATAAGAATGTAATGGAAGGCAGCCCAGATGAGATAGTTAGGAAAGAAAAAAATTAACACATATATTTCAAATAAGGTGCAATTTATTGGAATCTATCCTCCTTTCCTTTTAAACCGACGTTTTGGAGGATTCTTCCCCTCCTTCAGGGTTTCAAGGGGTCAATGAATGAAACAAATAAAATGCTTCCTTCCTCTCTCCACAGCAGTGTTCAAAACTTTCTTCTTCTTTAGCAAAGGTATAGAAAAACAATAATGTTTTTCCTTCTTTTCTTAATTAAATCAAAGGAAAGGAGGAAGGATTCAATAAATTACACCTTATTTGATTTGTGTTAATTTTTCTTTCCTCACTACCTCTGGGCTGCCTTACATTACATCTAATTAAAAGTTCTACCAGTCTGTCTCTCTCAGAGAAAATTTCGTTGCAAAATTTTTTAATTTTTTATGCAATCATCCAAGCAAAATATTGCTGGATTGCAATCCTCGAGTATAAATATTATGATTAAATGGTTTCTAATAGAAAATGTTCTGATCCTATTTAGTCATTTTATGGATTCTTTCCAGTCTTTTTTTTTTTTTTTTTTTTTTAATGCAATCGAATGCAAGAAGGGGTGCACCAGTAAAGATGCAGCCCCTATGGATCTCGAAAGACCCTTGCATTACCGAAGAGAAGAGAAAGTTGATTAAGTGAGAGGGTGTAGACGTAGGTGTCTATGCACTCCGGTTTTGAAGGTTTGAAGATTATAGGTGCTGGGAAAGATAGAGGCTGGAAGAGAGTTCCAGTTCCTTGAAGTCATTTTTATTATAATACTACTTCAATATAGTGTCGATGTTGTTATATTGGAAAATAATTTTTTTCATCTCGGAGTTAGCTAGAACCTGTGTATTTAATATTGTTTGGATTAAAATTAGCCGGGAAGTATTATATTGAGTAAACTTTATTGCTCTTTATTTTAAATTTCTTCTCTAATACGAGTATCTTATACAATACAATATTTTTTTCAGAGAAAAGTCGTCAAACAAAAAACCAAGCTACTGAAGATTATTACTATAAAGAATGTTTGTCTGGATTCCTAACATTGTCTGATTTCGAAATCCATATACAAAAAGGCCATCCGGAAGAAGTCCTCATTACAAGTAACCTCAGTGATCGGAAATACAATGATGAAACCAAAGTGGAACCTCTTATTCCTATGAACTCGCAGAGTGAGAAATCTCATAAAGTGACCGATCATAATCCATATCATGCCTCCGCCAAACAGTCTCTACCCTGTCCTAACGATCAACTAAAATTGAAATCAAATCAAACTAATCAATGTTTGGAAACTCATACTAATACCAAGTCAAATAGGAGTGATAATTGTAGTAAAAGAGTCTCAACTCAAAATAATCCTAACAGACATCTGTTGAATCACTCTGAAGAAAACTCATTTACCTGTCATCACTGCAAAAAGCGCTTTTCAAAAAAGCAAAGTCTCAACAGGCATTTATTAATTCATACAGGTGAAAAGGCTTTTCGTCATGTCCCCACTGCGATAAAGATTTCTCACAATAGGGTTCTCTCAAGATTCATTTATTAAAGCATACAGGTGAAAAGCCTTTCGTCTGTGACCACTGTAATAAGGGTTTCAAAGTTAAAGATTCTCTCAACAGACACTTATTAATTCATTCAGGCGAAAAGCCTTTCGTCTGTGAGCACTGCGATAAGGGTTTCACAATAAGATATAATCTCAAAGATCACATATTAATTCATACAGGTGAAAAGCCTTTCGTCTGTGACCACTGCAATAAGTGTTTTTCAAAAAAGACTAAACTCAAAGACACTATTTGTTCATACGAAGGAAAAAGCCTTTCGTTTATTACCACTGCGATCAGAATTTCAGAAAAAAGGATTCACTCAAGATTCATTTATTAAAGCATACAGGTGAAAAGCCTTTCGTCTGTGACCACTGCGAAAAGCGTTTCACAAAAAAGCTTACTCTCAACAGCCATTTATCAATTCATACAGGAGAAAAGCCTTTCGTCTGTGACCACTGCGATAAGGGTTTCTCACAAAAGAGTACTCTCAACATCTATTTATCAATTCATACAGAGGAAAAGCCTTTCGTTTGTGACCACTGCGATAAGAGTTTCTCACAAAAGGTTAATCTCAAAAACCACATAATGGTTGATCACTTCAATAAGCGATTTCTACGGAAGGGTAATCTCAAAAGTCATTTGAAAATCCACGAACTAGAAGTTTCCCTCTAATACTTTCTCACTCCTTGAATCAAAACGAAATTTTTCATTACATATTTTGAAATATTAGAAAGGACTAACACATATAGGAGCTCACCCAACTAATTACAAGACACCAACGCATCAGAAGTGCATCATTTAAATTCCTACAGTCCTTTAGAGTCAACCAAGAAGTCTAGGTACGAAATAATTCTATCCTTGAAACTACAATTTGAACTTCTCCCGTTGGGAAAATTGTATGCTTCTTTTTCTTTAATATTAAACCAGCTTGCTCTTCGACATGTTTGAAAATTTATTTCGCCTCAAATTTTTTCTTTCCATTTTTCAGATACCTCCTTGCATTTACAGGGTTTTTCATCGGTCTGTCCTCTCTTTATAACCCTTTTATATTAAGTCAGAGAGAAAAACACTTCAAATATCATTTATATGATATATTATTGTCTATTTTACTTATGGAAAGTGGTGTAGGTTTTAGGTGAAACATGATGTTAGTTAATAGAGTAAAGGGTGTGTAGTTTCACAGTGAATGAAATAAAACTCAAAGAGGTTTATACAAACTCAAGTTTGTATAAACCTCTTTGAGTTTTATTTCATTCACTGTGAAACTACACCCTTACTCTATTAACTATTATTGTCTATCTACGTACTATATGCATTTGTATACAGGTGCTCCGTTTAAGCGCAGCAATATGTTAAAGGAACACCCTATATATATTTATTTTGATAGTAAATTAGATTCCCTTTAAAAAGTATTAAGTAATAAGGGGTCTAAAATTAAAAATTCAGAAGTTATTTACTTTTATTTGTTGAATGATATTTTTGTATCATGTTATTATTAACAAAGTAAGCTATGGATAATTTGATCAATTGTTTCGAATTTAAACAAACAAGTTGTCCCAATACTCTTAGTTTATCTTCTTCTTTCTTAGTAATGAAGCTGTTGAAGCTTTTATTTTTGTGATTAATTTGATTAAAGTTTAAATTTTTATTTAAATCACACATGATTACTTTATAATTATTTATTGAAACAAATAATTACAATTTTAATACAATCGTTTCGATCGACTTTGCAGTGGGTAATAAGTATTTTGGATGTTGGTTTGTGATTGAAAATGGTGGTAGGTGTTTCTCAGGGTATTCTCTCTTAGTGCTTTCTTTCTGAAATTGATTGTATTTTTACTGTGAATTTACGTTACTGATTTTAGTGTGAAAATTAATAAAACAAATTGATTAAGACTAATAAAAAAACAAAATAAAATAATATTAAAAGGAGGGATGTGAAGTTTTCAATGATAATAAAGATTTTTATTAGAGTTATTTAAAATTTAATAATGTGAATTTATTTTTATCATTACTTGAATTTAACAGAACTAGAATGGGTTATTATAGAAATTTAAGTATTAATGTAAGATTTGTTTACACTTCTTTGGTGGGCTGAGCCGTTAGAATCGCTTCTTGATCTTCTCACTGTAGTAATTTCCTCTTTTGATAATAATTCCCTCTTCTTGGAATGGTCCTATCTTCCTGCCGTCTTCTTTGAGACCGAATTATAGCTTCGGCACCGATTATTTGATATGCAGGTGCGCTTTGAAAGAAGGAATTCTAGGCGTCTCTGTAGAAATAGCCGGTGTTTAATGGAGTGGATTAGTTTGGAAGGTGGAAGCTCTGTCTAGAATGATGTGTGGAGAGTGAAGTCTGTAACAGAATCTCTTGCTTCGAATGTTAAGTATAGAAAGAAAGTTTGCATAGGATGTGTTACGTTCTCTTCCTATATTATGAATGATCTCCCGTCGTCTTGTTCAGACTCTCTCTCTCCTTTTTCTTCTTCTATTCCCTTTTGTGATTCTATTTCTCCAATTTCTCCTGTTCTTGTTCGTTCCGTGTTAGTTTCAAGTAATGATTTTTTTAAGTAAAATTTTATATTATTATTTATTTTTCCACTGAAACAGAGAGATTATTAAATAATTCTTAAAGGTTCACCCAAAAGTAACGCATTAATTCTCATTTCTATGTAAATTCAAATTTTAATTTATTTTTACTATTAAAATTTGCTAAATAATTTATATTTAGACTAATCTATTTGAAAAGAAATTATTATCAAGTTATTTATTTAATAAATTATATTTAAATAAAAATTTTATATAAAAACTAGAATGAATAAAATATTATTTCTACCCTTATTCTCCAATTCGTCTCTTTTTGTAATTTCAATTATCACAATATACTGATGGGTATATTGTAACTTATTCTGCGATCGTTCTCAAGTAAGTCTTCTTTCCTTCATCCATCCAGCCCGTCCGTGGCTGGTCGGCGCGAAATTAGACGCCGTGCTGAACAACAAAGCCTTGCCCTTCCCTCTAAGTCGTCGTCGACCACCTCTGGGGCACCGCATCTCTTGAGATGATCAGCCGTTCCCTCTTCCTCTGTACATACAGGGGCAGAGGGGAGAGTCAGCAAGACCAATGCGGTGCAGATGGCTCTGGAGGTAATCGCGGCCGGTAGACCAGTTCTAGAAGGATTGGCGACCGGGGTTTTAATGTAACTCGCCTCCTCGAGGTGCACCCTAGTTAATGCAAAATGAGTTACACCTCTACGCCCAACTGTGTATAACAGAAGAGCCATATGCCAGTCAACTCTTCGTTTATCATTGTTGATGTTGATGTGAAAATGAATAATACAAATTTTAGTTTAAGATGAAATGGTTAATATGATATGTTGAATGATATTTTTGTATATATATATATATTAGATATTATTATATAAAGTAAGCTATGGATAAATTTGATCAATTGTTTCGAATTTAAACAAACAAGTTGTCCCAATAACTCTTAAGTTTTATCTTCTTCTTTCTTCTTTATCCAACGCCCGTCCGTTACTTGAGCGAATTTCATAGAAATATAAATTTGGCAATTGATTTTTACCGAGAGCGGTATCCTAATTTGAGAACTCCACATCGAAAAACAATGCGAAGAGTATTGGAGAGATTTACTTTAACTGGTAGCGTAGTTTATCCAAAAGATAAGTACATAAATAAAACTACTACTAATGAAGGAATGGTTTTCAAAGTCTTAACCATTGTGTATGAAAATCCACCTGTAAGTCAGCGTCAGAATTCCAATAATTTCAATATTATCTAAAGTTCAGTCCAGAGAGTTTTGAAAAAAACATAAATTGTATCCGTATCACATGATTACCACTCAAAAATTCCATGGCAACGTCTTTGAACATCGCTTAAATTTTTGCAATATATATAGGTTGGCAACTAAGTAATTGCGGATTTCACTCATAGATGGCTTCAGTTGAATTTTTAGGTTTGCTGGCGTAGTCCAAATGTAAAACACATTTTGTTATTTGATAGTTGGCAATTCAGCTGTCAATCAGTAAAAAAGTTTTTTGATCGGTTGCGTAGTTTTCGTTTGGCGTTCGTTGAAAAATGGAAAATCAAAAGGAACATTTTCGTCATATTTTGCTTTTTTATTTCCGCAAAGGAAAAACGCATCGCAAGCTCACAAAAAGTTATGTGCTGTTTATGGCGACGAAGCCTTTAAAGAACGGCAGTGTCAAAATTGGTTTGCCAAATTTCGTTCTGGTGATTTTTCACTCAAAGATGAAAAACGCTCTGGTCGTCCAGTTGAAGTTGATGACGACCTAATCAAAGCAATAATCGATTCGGATCGTCACAGTACAACACGTGAGATTGCAGAGAAGCTTCATGTATCACATACATGCATTGAAAATCACTTAAAACAACTTGGCTATGTTCAAAAACTCGATACATGGGTTCCTCACGAACTGAAAGAAACGCATTTAACGCAACGCATTAACATCTGCGATTTGCTAAAGAAACGTAATGAAAATGATCCATTTTTAAAACGACTGATAACTGGCGATGAAAAATGGGTTGTTTACAACAATATCAAGCGGAAAAGATCGTGGAGCAGGCCAGGTGAACCAGCTCAAACAACATCAAAAGCTGGTATTCATCAAAAGAAGGTTTTGTTATCAGTTTGGTGGGATTACAAAGGAATTGTCTACTTTGAACTCTTACCACCCAACCGAACGATCAATTCTGTTGTCTACATTGAACAACTAACGAAATTAAACAATGCAGTTGAAGAAAAGCGGGCCGAATTGACAAATCGAAAAGGTGTTGTATTCCATCATGACAATGCAAGGCCACACACATCTTTGGTCACTCGGCAAAAATTATTGGAGCTTGGTTGGGATGTTTTGCCACATCCACCATATAGTCCTGACCTTGCACCATCTGATTACTTTTTATTTCGATCTTTACAAAACTCCTTGAATGGTAAAAATTTCAATAATGATGATGATGTCAAATCGTACCTGATTCAGTTTTTTGCTAATAAAAACCAGAAGTTTTATGAACGTGGGATTATGATGCTGCCTGAAAGATGGCAAAAGGTCATTGATCAAAATGGGCAATACATTACAGAATGTGTCATTTAAAAGTAATGGACTAGTTACAAGGCATAATGGACATTTCTATGGAACGGAAAATCCGCGTTGGCTTAGAAGTATTGATAATCAGCGTATATGGTAGATTAATGTTTGGCGTGGCATAGTAGGTAATTACCTAATTGGACCATTTTATTTTGAGGAACATTTAAATCAGTACAATTACTTAAAACTTTTTGCAAAATGAGCTTCCCATTTGTTAATTTAAGATTAAGAAATTAGCTAATTTTTCAACATGATGGTGCACCAGCACATAACGCAATAATTGTGACCGAGTATTTAAATTCGACATATGAGGAATGGCTCGGCAGAAATGGTCCAATAGTATGGCCTGCAAGATCTCCAGATATAACACCACAGGATTTTTTACTCTGGGGGTTATATTAAAACAATAGTTTATAGGGAATCTCCAACTACGTGTGAAAATATGAAACGCAGAATCCGCGAAGCATTTCGCCTGATATGGTGCGTTCTGATTGATAGATAGATAGTTTTTATTGTTTTTTTGTCCAAGGCACACAAACAAATACATTATTATTTATATAAATCTGAAATACTAATTACAATTCATTTTCATTCTAAAATTATATTTCTAATTGAATCAATGCCCCTGATAAAATTTAAGATTTTATATACCGGGTTAGTTTTTATCTTGAGACAGTCTTATAACTAAAAAACAGTGCTTTATATGAAAAAAAGTTTCTTTATATCAAGGGGGAAACTAAACTACGCTATTGTATGCCGACCTAGATCAAGCTTTCAAGGGTATTTCAAAGTCAAGTTCTGTTTTTTAAATAGAAACCTATATTTTTCATTACATTTCCTAAATCTTCAACAAAAACTAAACAACTTTCATATGAACTATTTTTTTATACGACATCAAATAAAAAAATATTAAATCCATTAGATCTCAAAAAATTAATAATGATCAAATATTTAATTGTTAAATAAATAATTTAATAATAATATAATAAATAATAATTAACAATGTTCTGTGACATTCCAGAGTGTATAGCAAAAGGCTTCTGGATGAAACATCTTTCTTCAACAAAAAAAATGCTCCATTTTTATTATGGTAATACAATAGTATAACTATCTACTGAATCGACACGAGAAATAAACTTTTTAAGCTCAAGAATTTTAAATAGATTTATTAAGTAGAAAATAATCTCTTAAATCTGCGTATTATGAAGTTTTAAGATCATTATAAACACTTATTATCATTGTTGTGACTTTTCAATTTAATAATTATATATTTAATAAATAAATATTTGATTTTTTTGAGATATAATTGATTTAATATTTTTTTATTTGATGTCGAGTACAAAAATAGTTCTTATGAAAGTTGTTTAGGTTTTTTGTAGATTTTGGCTATGGAAAGAAAAATATAGGTTTCCATTTAAAAAACAGAACTTGACCTTGAAATACCCTTCAAAGCTTGTTCTAAGTCGACGAAACAATAGCAACCAAATGTTGTATACTTAATCAGTGGGGCCTCAGAAGTCTAAAAATGCAAAAACTAACCCCCCCCCTACATGATTATAAATAATTTTATCAAATATTAAATATAAGTGAGGACCAGGTTGTATGGTAACGTCAAGTGGATGGCCACATCAGAACGTGTCCGTTTATTTTTCTATTTTATTTAAGAGTGACCGAATAAAACTGCTTTGATTGTTTTTATATCGGTAATAAAATTGTTTAAAAATAATAAAACTGCTTTACTATTTTCCATTTTACTTCAAATTAGATTAGGCATACAATGAAAATGAAAAGGAGGGCAAAAGGTGTTAGTCAACCTCCAGAAAGGGGAGATGGGCCACTAAAGTTTGGGAACCACTGATTTAGAGCGTACCTAGACTTGAAATGGTTTAAATTTTCATTCAATTTTTCTATTTAAAATTCACACGCAAATTTTGAATTTATTTTGTGACGTCATGAAATATCTCGATGAGGAGTACCAAACTAGTGGATTTATAATTTCAATCGATGGCAACACTGGTCAGCAGCAAATTGACCACAGAATTGACTGATTTATTGTTTATTGATTTATTCTATTGTCAAAATAAAAAAAACATTGATTTCATTTCTAGTATATTAATTTTGTATTATAACGTATTATTAAATTATTAATTTGGATTTTTTTTCAATTTTTTAATCAATTAATTATTTGTTTATATAAATTTAAAATATATATCCATGATGGCTGATTTTGCATACTCAGAATACAATTATCCAATTTATACAGGTTAGTTTTCTTTTCTCATGGAATATAAAACAAAAAAAGGTTTTGTTTATTTATTAAATAAATAATTGATATCTATATTGAACATTGTTGATTTTCTTAAATTGCTTTAAATTAAACCAATAAGTAATCAAAGTTTATTTCCAAATAAAATTTTTCAGAATCTTATGAAGATTATTAATATTTTTAACACGTTACATACTTATAATAAGTATATTTTTACATTTATTATGATTCTTTTATATTATTACTATTAATTGATTTGTCTTTTAATAAAAAATAAACCTTGGATCGCCCTAATACACTTACATAAGTGTCAGTTCCGGTATCAAATATCATTGTAAATATTAGTGTTCAACAATTTATATGTATGTATACTTAATCTAGGGTCATAGTTCTCAATACGTGGTCCGAGGAACTCTTGGACACCGTGAGGCCTTTTAAAATGTTCTGGAAAAGAATCCAATAGAAAATTTAAAATTTTTGCAAAAGAAAAATCAATTCAAGCCCTATTCTCTTAAATAATGGGGTTATTTTTGCGTGAAAAGTATTTTTTTCATTGCACCCTTGATTACAAACAGGTTTACCCCCCATTCATTAAAGCCTAAGTTGTATCACAAAAAATGTCAATGATTAGTGTTCCTCCACTTCTAAAAGTGTGAGAAACATTGCCCTAGGGAAATAGAAATGCAAAATCCGACCACATATATTAGGGAGGGTCAAAAAATGAAAAGTCTAAGCCTTGGGACCAAAAATTCGACCAGATTTTCTATACATAATTTGTGCTCCCCTTATGGATATCTAGACACCATATTGTTATAAAAATTAAAAACAAATTTCATTTTAAATGGAGCCTCTCAAAAAAAACCGGGCCCACTGGTATATATTGAAAGAATTTAATTCAAATCCAGTCAAAATCGATTGATTTAAGTTATATATTCATATGAGCTCGATTTTACCTCGATAGTATCCATGAACATTTATAGATAACTAAATAATGCAATATTATCTTTTTCAGGGCCGCATTTCTTGTGCAGTGATTGCCAGGAAATGTTCATTAGTGAAGAATTCCTGAACAAACATCAAAAGAAATGTATTCATAGGAAATTGCATTTAATTTTAAAAATGAAATTTCATTGGAGAAGAAATACTTCAACTGATGGTAAGTTCATTTATTATATGATTAATAAACTTGGAAGCATTCTCCTACAACATACCTTAAAATTAGAATTTAGATATAATTAAGACTCTGTTACTTTGTCCTCCGTCTCGGCGTCCATTAACAATTTTAGGATTAATTTTCTCATTAATATATCAAAGAATAATTTACACATTAACGAGAATAGTTTTTGATCGCGCTTTTTAAAGAAGATATATATCGCGAGACTACTGCTGGTTGAAGCTATTGGAGTCTGCTGAGTCTTAAATCTGGACCAAGAGAGAATGAAAAGATGTGATCCATTTGGCTATAATCCAGCATCATTTCGTCGATTGACCAGCATTACACTTTTATATCAAACACTGATATGGATCACTAAATGAATTTGAAATCTGAGATATTATATATTCAATCTCACAGTAATGGCAAACACCTAACACACGTGTTAACAGATCGGAGGCTCTGGACTGTGAGATTGAATATATAATATCTCAGATTTCAAATTCATTTAGTGATCCATATCAGTGTTTGATATAAAAAGTGTCATGCGGGCCAATCACGAAATGATGCTGGATTATAGCCAAATGGATCACATCTTCATTCTCTCTTGGTCCAGATTTAAGACTCAGCGAGACTCCAATAGCTTCAACCAGCAGTAGTCTCGCGATATATCTTGTAAAAAGCGCGATCAAAAACAATTCTCGTTAATGTGTTAATTATTCTCTGATATATTAATGAAAAAATTAACTTCACTATTTCAAGTTAGAAATATATAAATTCGGATATTATTTTCACTTAATATTTGACAAAAATCATCTGCATTCGATTCGCGATCGAATCAAATATAGAAAACTTATGATTAATTTAAGAATTTACATTTTTTGAGATTTTATTACTATTAATTTTTAATGATAAATGAATGCAAAAATTAATCGCCTAGCGCATTATATACAAGCCTTCTAAAGATATTATTAAATGATTTTTCAATTCACAATAACAGAAAATTACAATAAACTTTATTGCTCTATTTTAAATTTCTTCTCTCATATCTTATCATCAATACATTTATTTTTTTCAGACAAAAGTCGTCTAACAAAAAACGAAGCTACTGAAGATTATTACTGTGAAAAATGTTTGTCTGGATTCCTAACATTGTCTGATTTCGAAATCCATATACAAGAAGGCCATCCGGAAGAAGTTCTCTTTACAAGTAACATCAGTGATCGGGAACACAATGATGAAATCAAAGTGGAACCTCTTATTGCTAAGAACTCGCAGTGCGAGAAAGCTTTTACAGTGACCGATCATAATCAATATCATGCCTTCTCCAAACAGTCTCTACCCTGTCCTAACGAACCACGAAAATTGAAATCAAAACAAACTAATCAATTTTTGGAAACTAATTCTAATACCAAGTCAAAGAGGAGTGATAATTGTAATAAAAGAGTCTCATCTCAAAATAATCCTAAGAGACATCTGTTGAATCCCTCTGAAGAAAACTCATTTACCTGTCATCACTGCAAAAAGCGCTTTTCAACAAAGGGTACTCTAAACAGGCATTTATTAATTCATTCAGGTGAAAAGCCTTTCGTCTGTGACCACTGCGGTAAGGGTTTCTCAGAAAAGGGTCATCTCAAGACTCATTCATTAATTCATACAGGTGTAAAGCCTTTCGTCTGTCACCACTGCAATAAGGGTTTCTCACAAAATAAAGATCTCAAAAATCACATATTAATTCATACAGGTGAAAAACCTTTCGTCTGTGACCATTGCGATAAGGGTTTCATAGAAAAGATTTCACTCAAAAGGCATTTATTAATTCATACAGGTGAAAAGCCTTTCGTCTGTCACCACTGCAATAAGGGTTTCTCACAAAACAAAAATCTCAAAAGGCATTTATTAATTCATACAGGGGAAAAGCCTTTCGTATGTGACCACTGCACTAAGGGTTTTTCAAGGAAGGCCAATCTCAAAAATCATTTGAAAATCCACACCTAAACGTTTCCCTCTAATGCTCTCTCACTCCTTGAATCAAAACGGAATTTTTCACTACATATACCGGGTGAGTTTTTTTTTTTATCTTGAGATAGTCTAATAACTCAAAAACAGAGCATTAACATACATATATGAAAAAAGTTTCATTTAAAAGTTTATTTATATTAAGGGAGAAAATAAACTACACTATTGTTTGTCGACCTAGGGCAAGCTTTCATAGTACACGTTACTTTTCACTAACATCTGGCCAATCAGATGAAAGTGGCCCTGGCACAAGTACCGCTTATTTCAAACCAATTGAATTCTGATTCTATTTTATATTTTAACTTTAAATTTTTGAATAATAGCCATAAAATCAAGATGTATAATATACATTTTTTTTTTTAATAAAGACCTTTATTATCCAATACAAAGAAATTACAAATGTTTCACAAATACAAAAAAACTTCGACCTCGAGACCCAAAAGCCTCACCATCGAATGTCCATTTTTTTTTAATTTTTAACATATTTTTGTTACTCCTTATTTTGGTAAGGGAAAAAATTGATAAAAACCCCATACTTTTTATTTTTAACATAAAAAAGAAAAAAAAACACAAAAAACAAAACAAAATGAATAATGATGAAATGAAGAGCACTAAATGAGAAATGAAGTGTCACATCTGGTATATTTCGTTAATTAGAGGGTTCAGATTTGATTGCGCATTATTTTCGAATTTTTTAACACTATTTTCTAGGTTTTCTTTTAGAGAAGTCATGTTTAGTCCGATTCTTATTATATGGTTGTTGATTCCAGGTGAAGGAATGGTCATTTTCCTTAATGTTTTTGACTGGACCCTTTCCAAATCGTTGAGCCTGGTTTTGGAGGTGAAGTGGAGCCATGCAGGGGCAGCGTATCCCATGATTGGCCGAACAAGCATTTTATACAGAGTCAACTTTTCATTCAGAGGAAGCGGGCTGCCAGGTCTAATCAAAGGCCAAATGATTTTCGCTGCCAGGAGACCCTTCTCTCTGGCTAACTTGGTATGGAGAGCCCAATTCGCCCTACGGTCAAGTGTAGCACCAAGATATCGCACACTAGGCTGCCATTTTAATTCATATCCACTAATATCTAATGTTGTATTAATATATTTAAATTTTCTTGTAAAAAGAATAGCTTCAGACTTATTTGGGTTTATTTTGAGTCTCCAATCATTGAAATAGTTTAACACAACCTGTGTTTCCTCTTCGATTCTTCTCTTTAAGCATTTGAAATTCTGATGAGAGTAATAAATAGCAATGTCATCGGCATATTGAGCGATATTTGCAAATTTTAGCTTGGGTAGATCCGAGGTATAAAGAGCATAGAGCAAAGGTGATAACAGAGCGCCTTGAGGAACACCTGCTCGTATAGGATACCAGGATGATTTAGAACGACCCACCCGCACTCTGAAACTTCTCTCCTTGAGAAAATTATCGATAACTCGACATAGGGTATCGGGAAGACCAAAAAGATACAATTTAGCTACCAATCCTAAATGAAAAACACTGTCGAATGCCTTTGCAACATCAAGCAGTACCATCCCAGTGGCTTTTTTTAAATTTAAACGACCTCTAATAAAATGGCTGACTCTCACAATCTGATGAACTGCCGAATGTCCTTTTCTGAAACCGATTTGGGTATCTGGGAGAAGATTCCTCTCAGATGTCTCCCTCTCTAGCCAATTTAGGATGAATCTTTCTGCTAGTTTCCCCAGAACAGGCAACAAAGAGATGGGTCGGTAGTTAGTGGCCTGAGACCTATCCTTGCCTGGTTTGTGGACCGGAATTATCTCACTACATTTCCAAATCGATGGAAAATGTCCCAGCTTGAATATAGCAGTAATTATTCGACTTAAAAATAAAATTGCTTTTCCTGGAAGAAAATGTACGAATACAGGTAGTATATCATCATGCCCTGGTGCTTTTTTCTTTTTAATTAACTTTATAGCTGCTTTTATATCCCTAGGTTTTACGGCTGGATAGGTGGCTGCTTCACTTTGATCTTCCAGATTTTTTGCTACTTCATAAATCAAGCTATTTTCACTAATTTCAGATTGTTCTGTATTTGTGAATTGTTCTTGATAAATTTCTGCTAGGATATTTGCTTGTCGGTCAGATGAATATTCAAGACCATTTGGTCCTGCAATAGGACCAATAGAATTTTTAGACCCACGTAAACGTCGAGCAAATTTCCAAAGAGAACAATCTTTAACATTTAAACTAGAAATCCGCTCAATCCAAATATTTTTCCTCCATTCAGCTACTGCTCGCTTTATTTCACCAGAGAGACGATTCATTTCAGTGCGTGATGTATCAAGTCGATGACGTTGCCACGCTCTCCTAGCTTGATTTCGTTGACGAATGATGTTCTTAATATTGTCTGGTAAAGGGTCTCCTTTAAAAGACGAACGTTTCAAAGGAATGGACAATCTAGCGGCATTATGGATAGCGTCTGTAAGCTTTACTGTGGCATCATCGAGATCATCAGTTGAGTTAATATTAGGAATATCAATTTGCTCACAAATCAGCCGACGATATTCTTTCCAGTTTGCTCTCGAGATATCCCATATTTTTTGAGTTTCAGAAATAAAAGATTGTTTAATTTCCACAACAACTGGATTATGATCCGAACTGGAAACTGGTTGCGAATATATTAATTTCCGGCATACCTTTAACTAACATAAGATCTAAAACACTCGGAAAGGCCGTTGAAGTAAAAGGATAGCGAGTTGGTTCAGCAGGGAATACAATCTCTATATTATGTTGTAAGCAAAAGTCGAATAGTCTTCGGCCGTTCATATTCGCTCTATTGCACTCCCACTCTTCGTGTCTTGCATTTAGATCACCTACTAATATCACTATACTTCCTAGGCGCATGAGAGAAGAGAGTACGCTAATGTTAAGAGGTCTCAATCTCGAAGGAGAGTTGTATACCGTGACGATAATGGCTTTCCCACTCGGTGTGTCAATAGAAGCTCCTATTGTCTCAAGATGTCCTAAGTCAGGTAGGGAGCGTTGCTCAGCATGAAAGTCCTCATGAATAGCAAGTACAACTCCTCGGTCAGGAGGGGAATTATCAGCTCGGAAAATAGTATATCCGGGTAACCAAAGTTTACTTTCTAGTAACTTTTAAGGAGTTCGGTGTTGGTTCTAGGTGAAACATTTTATTATTATTTTACTTTCTAGGTTAAGACGAGATTCGGTTATTGCAATCACGTGAGAGCATTCTGACGTTTACCAAATTCGATTAGCTCAGAGATTTTGTTTTTTATGCCATTTGCGTTCCAATTAATAATTTTAATATTTTTTAGTATAGCCATTACCCCAGCTCCATCCTCCAGGAGAATCCTCGGACGCTCAGCCCCATTTTTCGCTAGGGCAAGAGCTTTCAATAATTAAAAAATTTTTCCCAATAGTTGAGATATTCCCGATGATTTTAATAAAGAGAAAATTTCCTGGATCAAATCTTTACTAGACTCCTCTTTTGAGTCTGAGTGCAATGGGTTTTTAGTCCACGCGACAGATATATTAGGTGGCGGTTGATTGTTAGACCCTTTTGATGGGAGATCTGGATAATCTGAGGATGTGTTTTCCATGACTTGCTTAACAATCTTTTTTGGTTTTTGCTTATTTTCACGATTTTGAATTTCTCTCTTTACTAAAGGACACTCAATCGAATTAGCCCAGTGAGTTCCGCCACAGTTAGCGCATTTTATTAACTCCGAATCACAATCCAAGTTACGATGGACCTCACTTCCGCACCTATAATATACATTATATTTTTTAATCTTATATATATATATATATATATATATATATATATTAACTTACGAGCTTTTCGAAGCTCGGCCCTCTGGAGCTGGTGCCCTGACGGGCAGCGTCTCGGTCAAAAAATTGTATTCCTCTTAAAAAACCACACTCCAAATGTATACTCGTAAACTACCAAAAATACATCTTCTCTTAAAAGTTTCGCCTCTTTAATTTTTGAGTGGCGGGGGGGGGGGGAGGAATAATTATGAATATATTTAAATTTAAATTTCATTTTTCCTTTTCAAAACAAAAACAATGAAATGATTTATGAACTGAAAAAAAAATTCGCAGGCTGAATCATGGAAATTATTCAAATTTACGCGTTTCAATTAATTTAATTAATTACAAAAAATATATTTAATGTTTCTTAATTTAAAATGAATCGGACGGAGTCTTTCATTTCAAAATTACAATTATATTTCAAATTTGCCTGGTTAATGAAAATCGATTGGAGCCATCAGTTTAAAATCCGAGCTGACAATATATTTCAAATTTTTAGGGAACGCGGTGTTGGTTTATAGTGAAACATTGTTAAAATTAAATTAGGTTGGAGTTGGTGGTGTTTCACAAGGAGAAAAATTAAAATACAAAGATTTTTTTTAGTTTACTCTATATATTTCGAGCTCTTAACTCATCGTAAGGAGAACATTGGGAGTCAATGTTCTCCTGACGATGAGTTAAGAGCTCGAAATATATAGAGTAAACTAAAAAAATCTTTGTATTTTAATTTTTCTCCTTGTGAACACCACCAACTCCAACTAATTTAATATTTCAAATTTGCCTCATTAATTAATATATATTTAATGTTTCTTAATTTAAAATCTATTGGTGTTTTTTCATTTTCATTCGAGTTCAAATGAATACAATATTATCTCGACATAAAGTCTAAATCAAAAATTTATAGTTTTAGTAACAGAAATCATGGTATATATATTAATGCAAGATTGGTCTAGTGGTTAAAGCTAATGACCTTAGTTCAAGAGTTCGTAGGTTCGATTCTAGGCAAGAGGGAAATTTTTTTAGAGAAATTTCTCTTAGCGTTGTTACAAATTAATCTAGATAAATATATATAGTATAACTAATCTGGTTGTTTATTACATTATCTTTCATACTATTATATTTTTATCAATTTAAAACTAAATCAAATAATATACATTATCATATGAAAAATTATTTTATTTTATTTTTTTCTTATATAAAACTACTTTCTTCTGATATTGTTTTATTGTCCGTAAACTATCGAATAATTATTACCAATTTATCTTATTGCAAAATACTTTATACTATACTAATATATCCTATCAGTGACGGATTTGCGAACAGGCGCACGAGTCTTGATCCTTGGTTCTCTTAAAATTATTATAAAAACCTCACAATAAAATCTCTATAAATCGTTTAAAACATTAGATTTTCTGCATTTTTGATCTAGAAAACGTAAAGCAAGAAAGCCCAAATTCAAACTTTTTGATAATTCAAATTTTTCTTCAAATTATCGAGAGTAGACTGTATATATATACATATTTATATATGTTAACGTTAGATGAACGCGAAAGTTAAAACGTTTATCAGGTCACTGCCCTATTTTTGTGCAATTGGGACCTGATTCGTTTTGATACTGAACCAAGAGTTGAAAAAAGATAAGGACCCAGTCGGGTATGATCTAATACATCATATACAGGGTGATTCACGGTCTATGGCACGTTAGACGTTTATGGAAAACAGAAGGCAGGATTTTTCTGAAAATTTAGCACTTTACATTTTCTTACCTGTTCTATCGATCTAAAATATTTTCAGCATAGCGACGTTTCGGCTTCCATCGAAAAGTCGTAGCAACTTTATTTTTTTAAATGGAACACCCCATATATTAACACGTTTTTATAACCGCACTTTTATTAAAATACTTTTTTGTTAATTTTGTCTTATACCTATCTCTATCGGTTTTCGAGATAAAAAATAATTTGTGTTAAATATGGTCCAAAACATGGCCCTAATTAAACTTAAATAAATTAGTACTCTCAATTCATGAAAAGTTGATATTTTGGTGGTAGTTTTGACACACCCGAAGTATTTAATTTACGCCGAAAAATCGACTCCATATTATACAGGGCGTGATAAGATTACTATTATTTACGTTATTCATAAAAGGGGTCAAAAGTTCGTTTTTTCAATTGAGACCCCCTATATTATTCTATAAATTGAAAGACGAATAAAAATGCTTTAAGACGATATATCATGTCCCTATACCTAAAGATCAAGTTTTGTTAATAAAGGCGCTTTTTCGTGAAAAATTAGTTTTTAATGAATTTATTTTTAACTAACCATGGAAATATCAAGCTTATGACAGTTATAGTCAACAAACTGTCATAAGCTTGATATTTCCATGGTTAGTTAAAAATAAATTCATTAAAAACTAATTTTTCACGAAAAGCGCCTTTATTAACAAAACTTGATCTTTTAGGTATAGGGACATGATATATCGTCTTAAAGCATTTTTATTCGTCTTTCAATTTATAGAATAATATAGGAGGTCTCAATTGAAAAACGAACTTTTGACCCTTTTATGAATAGCGTAAATAATAGTAATCTTAGCACGCCCTGTATAATATGGATTCGATTTTTCAGCGTAAATTAAATACTTCGGATGTGTCTAAACTGACACCAAAATATCACCTTTTCATGAATTGAGAGTGCTAATTTGTTTAAGTTTAATTAGGGCCATGTTTTGGACCATATTTAATACAAATTATTTTTTTATCTCGAAAACCGATAGAGATAGGTATAAGACAGAATTAACAAAATAGTATTTTAATAAAAGTGCGGTTCTAAAAACGTGTTAATATATGGGGTGTTCTATTAAAAAAAATAAAGTTGCTACGACTTTTCGATGGAAGCCGAAATGTCGCAATGCTGAAAATATTTTGGATTGATAGAACAGGTAATAAAATGTAAGGTGCTGGATTTTCAGAAAAATCCTGCCTTCCGTTTTCCATAAACGTCTAACGTGCCATGGACCGTGAATCACCCTGTATATTAGTGGGTGACTTCAACTTGCCAGGAATTTCCTTGAGCTCAACTACAGCTGATATCCACCACGCCTTTGAAGAGAGATCTAGTGCTCTAACTAGATCCTGTGCTCTGGTTTTGATGGACAGTTTAAATAATCTAGGCTTAAATCAATTTAATTCTATAAGAAATAGCAGGGATAATACCCTGGACTTGTGCTTCTCGAATCGTCCTTGCTCTGTCTCCTTAAGTGAAGACATTTTATCTAAAATAGACGAATTTCACCCAATTTTGGATATATCCGTTCACTCTCTTAACATTGTAAATATTGAATCCCAGTTTTCTCCCTTAGCTTTTGACTGGATTAGATATGACTTCAGGAAATGTGATTTTGAAACCTTTAATAGGAGGTTGGAGGAGGTAGATTGGGACATGCAGCTTAATCAGGTGAATGTTTTTGCGGCAGTCGACAGTTTTTATTGGACTATTAATGAGATCATCTCTGTTTCTGTTCCTCTAAAGCATTACGTCAACTCAACCTATCCTAATTGGTTTTCTGGTAAACTTATTTCACTTTTAATTAAGAAAAAAATTGCCCATAAAAATTATAAATTCATTAGGAATGATAGTGATTATGTTATTTTTAAAAATTTGAGAATCTCCTGTAAGGCTGAATCTTCTCTATGTTATTCTCAGTATATCGAATTTATTGAGACTAGTGTATTCTCTAATATTAATGTCTTTTGGGACTATATTAACAACAGAAGAAGTAACAAAGGTTATCCATCTAGTATGTACTTAGATGACAGAACTGGTGGAAATAATGGACAGATTGCCAATCTATTCGCGGACTTTTTTGAAAGTGTTTACGGAGGAAATGCGACTAATTTGCAATTTGATTCTGATGTTGTTTTCGGTTTCTGTAACAATGTCTCTCATCGGGACGCTGAGGGGATGTCTGAAGCTATATCGGTGGATGAAATAAGTTCTGTCTTAAAAGAACTTAAACCAACTCTATTTTTGGGTGCTGATGGTATCCCAGCGTTTCTTGTTAAAGGTTGTTCTACCCAGCTCCTCAAACCCCTTTTCATTCTAAATATTTAACCACTCTCTTAGAGAGGCTAATTTACCTGAAATATGGAAAACAACCTTCATAACTCCAATATTAAAAATAATAATATAAGCAATTACAGACCTATAGCTATAATAAGCGCTATCCCTAAATTACTAGATAAAATCATGTATAACAAAATGTTAAAGGCCGTACTGGAAGCTATTTCAATGAAGCAACACGGTTTTATACCTGGTCGTTCCACAGTTACAAACCTGACATTGTTTACAAATTCAATATTTTCCAGCTTATTACCTTTTTGCGCTCTACTGTACGACGCACTTTAATTTTTGATATTAACAGTAAAAGTTTGATTCTTTTGAGCACAAGATAAAGATGAAAGTCACATTATTCACCCTATCAAGGTGACCCTTTTTGTCAGGCACTTTATCGCGCCGAGGGTGACTTTTTATGTATGTGAACTTTCTCTTTACTACGGTTGCAAATTAGATCGTCACGTCAATCTTGGTGGGTGACCACATCTCAATCGGCATCAATCAACTTGTTGAATGTCGTTGCGAAACATAAACAAACAGCTTGATACAATCTATCTAGATTTTAAGAAAGCTTTCGACCTGATAAACCACAAAATACTATTATTAAAGCTAAGCAAATATAATTTATCTTCTTCTATAATTAGATGGCTTGGTGATTATCTATTCGAGAGAAACTCTTATGTACAAATTAAAGGTACAAAATCACACAAGTTTATTGCTCCATCTGGTGTTCCCCAAGGCAGTCATCTTGGTCCATTACTATTTTTATTATTTATTAATGACTTAGCAAACATATCTGAATTTTGTAATGTATTATTATTTGCGGATGATATAAAGCTATTTTTAGAGATTTCCACTGAACAAGATTGCCTAAGAATGCAATCTGACTTGAATAAAATAATAAATTGGTGTAATGCGAACCTGCTTTTCCTAAACTTTGATAAATGTTTTACTATTAGTTTTTCTAAACAACCTAACCACTTTAAATTCAATTATATACTCGAAAATGGCACTACCTGTATTAGAGTTAACTCTATTAAAGACCTTGGAGTTATTTTCGATTCCAAACTCACCTTTAAAGAGCACATCACATATGTGGTGGGTAGAGCTAATCAGAGTTGGGGTTTTATATCTCGTAGCACTAAGTCATTCAAAAGTCCTGATGTGATTAAATACCTATATTCAACTCTAACTAAATCTATAATTATGTATGCATCTGCTATTTGGAGACCGAATTCGAGGGGTGACATTGATAGGATTGAGAGAGTTCAGCACAAAGTTCTAAGAAAATTAACATCACTTACTGATAATCCAATGTCAAGATTTAATCATGACTACACTCTTGCTGCTGAGTCTTTCTGCCTAGCTTCTGTAAATTCCTGTATGATCGCCTCTGATTGTATATTTATATATAAAATTATGTCGGGCCAGGTAAAATGTACAGAGCTTGCTGCTCTCTTTCCTCTACATAGCCCCAATTATGCATTAAGAAGAACAATGCCATTCTATCCAGAGATGCCTACTGGTAGACATCCTGAAAGAAATCCAGTGTTCAGACTCTGCCATTGTTACAATGAGTTGGCACCAAAATTGGTTAATCCTCAGGAATTTTCTTTGGAAATAAATAAGGTAGCGGCTTTATTCAAGAAGCTCACACTAATTTATGAATAACTAATATAATGCTAATGTATAATTATGTAATGTGTTGATGTATTTAAGAGTATTGTAATATATTGTTGTGTATGAAATATATAATTTTCTAAATTGAGGCTTCTAGCCGTTGAAAAATGAAATAAAAATAAAAATAAAAAAAATATAAACATTCTAAATAAAATTTATTATTGAATATCTAAACAAAATTCATCTGTTTCGATTCCCCAAAGAAACAGACATTGTAGTAAATATATATATTTAATATGAAAATTTGAGTGTCATATCAATATATTATATATATAAAATAAAATCGTACTTTTATTAAAAAAAATAGTTTTAGCAAATAATTTCATTAAGATACAGGGACTAGATATATTTTGACAAAAAAATAACTTTTCAAATAATTTAATAAATAAATACAATCTTTTCAATGGAATTTTTGTAATTCGTATTCGCCAACATTAGTTGTTTGAGAAAACCTTCAAAAAATCACTTAGAAACCTAAAAAATACACATTATTATTACTTTATTTTCTAATTGAAATGATCTTTATCCCCCGCGGGATTAAAAATATTGCTGGATTGAAATCTCCAGTATAAATATTACATATGATGAAATGGTTTCCAATAGAAAATGTTCTATAAATTTATAATTTTCTCATTAATATATTAAAGAATAATTAACGAGAATTGTTTTGATCGCGCTTTTTAAACAAGATATATATCGCGAGACTACTGCTGGTTGAAGCTACTGGAGACTGCTGAGTCCTAAGTCTGGACCAAGAGAGAATGAAAAAGATATGATATTAATAGCAAGCACCTAACATACGTGCTAACAGATCGGGCGCTCTGGACTGGGAGATTAAATATATAACATCTCAGATTTCAAATTCATTTGGTGGTCCATCCAAGTGTCATGCGGGCTAAAGGCAAAATGACAATGGATTATAGCTAAATTGTTCAAATCTTTTTCATTCTCTCTTGGTTCAGACTTAAGACTCAGCAGACTCCAATAGCTTCAACCAGCAGTAGTCTCGCGATATATATCTAATTTAAAAAGCGCGATCAAGACAATTCTCGTTAATATGTTAATTATTCTTTAATATAATGATGAGAAAATTATAAATTTATTTAACTTCATTATTTCAAGTTAGAAATATATAAGTTAAGATATTATTTTCACTTAATATTTGACAAAAATCACCTGCTTTCGATTCGCGATTGAACCAAATATAAGAAACATACGATTATTTCGAAAATGTTCTGATCCTATTTAGTCATTTTTATTACAATACTACTTCAATATAGTGCTGATGTTGTTATATTGGAAAATAAATTTTTAAATCTCGAGCTAGCTAGAACCTGTGTACATATTTAATATTGGTTGGATTAAAATTAGCCGGGAAGTATTATATTGAGTGCCCTGACATCTGGCGGATTTTTAGTTTATTCATTTATTCCATGTATCTTTTATCTATGATTTATTCTATTATCAATGAAAAAATATAATCATTTCTTATCGACTATAATAATATTCAAGTATAAAGTTTTATTAAATTATAAATTGCTATTTTTTTTTCAATTTTATAAACTAGTAATTATTTGTTTATATAAATTTAAAATATATATCCATGATGGCTGATTTTGTAAAATCAGAATGCAAATATCCAATTTATACAGGTTCGTTTTCTTTTCTCATGTAATATAAAAAAAAAGTTTTGTTTATTTATTAAATAAATAATTGATATCTATATTGAACATTGTTGATTTTCTTAAATTGCTTTAAATTAAACTACTAAGTAATCAAAGTTTATTTCGAACTAAAATTTTTCAGAATCTTATGAAGATTATTAATATCTTGAACACGTTACATACTTATAAGTATATTTTTACATATATTATGATTCTATTATATTATTAATAATTATTTTGTCTATTAATAAAAAATTAACGGTAAAGGCGAAGATCACTAGCCCTTTGAATAAACAACATGGCAGTCATGAGTAAATCAGAAGCTCAGATGCCTTCTGTCAAAAAACAACATCTTTAAATCTATAATGGGGGACCCCGGCCACATATTGCTACCTCATAAGGTACAAAAGGTTTGAGGGTGAATTTAATATCGCATAAAGTATCTATTTGAAAAAAGCCATTTCTTACAAATGAGACCGGGGGCTTTTGCCCGTGGGGGGTGATCCAAAATTGAAAAAAAAAGTCAAAATTTACTTCAAATTTACTTATGTACATTAAAAGAGGATTCTACGGTAACTGTCGCGCCGCGATCTGACGATGGATTCTTATATTAGTACTCACCAAAATAAGACGAAAATGAAGAAAACCATTTTTCGAGATTTCGCTTAGTTTTCGAGATATTTAGTTTAAAAAATAGTGTTTTTTGTATTTATTTTATTTTTCATTTGTTTTTGTTTTTATAGAAACCACGGGGGTTCCGTGTGGCGCCGCTATCTGATCATGGATTCCTTTAGAACTTAAGTAGGAAAGTAAAAATAAAATTTTAAACTACAAATTTGAACTGAAATTGAGTTTATGGACCTTGATGTCTCAAATTGTCTCAAGTGAACCCCAGTGGGCGTTGGCAATTTTCACTTTTAGAACTTTTCATAGGTTCGGTTCTATTCATCATCTCGGTTCATTTATATAAAAAAATGGGTTCCCGATCAAACTTTGAAAGGTTCGGTTAAGATATATTCAGTTCGGCTCGTATATCTTCATTTCGGGCTGGTTTTTAGGCGATTAGGTTGGTGTTAGAACCGGCAAAGACTTTTACATATTCGAATTTCGAAGCATTTACTAATTATTTTTAAATTAATATTTATTTTCTAAAAGAATCCGTCGTCAGTAGCGGCGCCACATGGGACCAGTGATACTATGGTTTCCGTGGTTTCAATAAAAAAACAAATGAAAAATAAAATAAAATAAATACAAAAAACACTATTTTTTAAACTGGATATCTCGAAAGCTAAGCGAAATCTCAAAAATAGTATTTTTCATTTTCGTCTTATTTTGGTGAGTATCGATCGTGAGATCGCGGCGCCACAGTTACCGTAGAATTGCCCATGAAAAATTACGATTGGAATAACTCCGCATTGTATTATATAAATAAATTCCGGCTCATAAGATTCGGAATTCGGGGGCTTTGTTGCTTCAAGAAGCGATTTAATTTTCAAAAATTAGTCGAAATTTACCTCACAAGGTACATGGAATTTTTTTCATGTCTATTTACTTTACAATTCACAGCTACAAAAAAAAAGTCGTAAGAACTATATGTTGGAGCAAAAGTATCTTAAGGTAGTTCTTTCACAAATGCAAAAATTCAAGAAGTTTTTGAAACTTGGAATATAAGTCATTAACACACACTGTTAAAATTTGAAGACGATTTACCACACCAAACATGAAATAATTGCAATTAAAAATGACATTTTTAACATAGGGAAAGGGTGGGGATATGATCATTATTTTATTTTTTTTCATTTAAGGACTTTCACCATCTTGATCAAAAACTAATATTTGTTAGAATAATATATTCGGAGTAACTTAAAAAAAAAATTGAAATTATTTATCATGTAGTTTTGATAAAAAACAAAAAAACAAACATATTTAGGCGATTATTTTTAGTGGAGGGGATATAAGCACAATGGGTTGGAAACGGTCCGGCAAGTATGGGTGTATATATATAGAGATTTCGTGTGTGAGTGGACAGTCACGTTAAAAAAAAACACCCTAAAATTTTAGTTCTGTTCATATTTGTCGATGGTTACGAGGCTAAAACTTTTTGTGTGGATTGTCGCGAAAGAACCTCCTTAAGAAACCATTTTTTGAAAAACTGATATAAATTTTAACATGTAGGTACCACGTAAAGTAGTTAGGGACCTAGAATGAAAATGAAAAGCTTCCATTGGAAATGATTCCCATTCATTTCATGAATCAAATTGATGTTGATAAGAAATCTCAATATGGCTAAAAGAAATGGATTTTTTAAATAAAAAACTACATTCATGAGAACAAAATAACTGTATTTGATTCCATATAAGCACGTTTACAAAATAATATACTTACATGGGTTTTTTGGAATAGGTATATATTTTATTAAAAAGTAGGGTTTTTAGTGAACAACACAATTTTTTTTTAAAACAAACCTTTTATTTCAAAAATCATATACTGTTTTTTTTTTATTTATTTTCTTTTATTTTTCAATTGTTTTTTATAGAAACTACGGAAACCATAGTATCACGGGTTCCGTGTGGCGCAGCTACTGACAACGGATTCTTTTAGAAAATGAATATTAATTAAAAAATAATTAGTAAATACCCCAAAAAATTCGAATATGTAAAAGTCGTTGCCGGTTCGGTTAAGATATATTCAGTTCAAGGGTGGATTCAGGGGGGGGGGGCATACAGACCCGTACCTGGCGGGAGTGCAACACGTGCGTCGCACGCAGAGGCTTTATTTTTTTTAAATTTTAAAATTGAAAATAAAGTTCTATGTGTGTGTGTGTGTGGGTCTCTGAACCCCCCCCCCCCCCCCCCCCGCTTGGATAATTCGATTTCGACACACTTTTGGGATAAAAAGTAGATCTTATATACATCGGGCACCTTAGGCACCTTATATACATTCTTCCCCCCCCCCCCCCCCATAAAAAATTCCTGGATCCGCCCTTGATTCAGTTCGGCTCGTATATCTTCATTTCGGGCTGGATTTTATGCCAACGTCTACCTAATAGCCTAAATGCCAGCCCGAAATAAAGGTATACGAACCTAAGAACCGAACCGAACCTTCCAAAGTTTGGAATCATTGGAACCACCGCTTTGCTGTTTCATTCGATACTGTATTGGGTCCATAAACAGCACACATTTTTTTGGCCGCCTACCCCGCTTTTTCGGTACTTACGTATTAACGCCACCGCAGCTAATTTTGGCGGTTTTTAAATTTCGCCAATCTACACCTAAAGTTTGTTTAGGAACGCATTTTTTATTTAATCAAACCGAGATCATAAACCGAACCTATTTAAGTTGTTTTTTGACAGATGGGAACTGATTTATTCTATTTTATGATTTATCTCAAAAAGTTTAGGTGTAGATTGGCGAAATTTAAAAACCGCCAAATCTAGCTGCGGTGGCGTTAATACGTAAGTACCCTTTTTCTCCTTGGTCGTAGTGGTACTGAAGAATGTATCGAATTTTCTGTTTTTTTTACCTCCATCTTGGAACGCTCTAACACACAACTTGCTTCACCAAACAAAACTGTCAAAGAACTTTTATTAAAGCGTATTATTACCTTTAAATCGCAAAAAAGAATTACCAGATGCGACGTATACATCGTGAGATATGGCTCATTAAAGCCATCTAACGTAAAAGGCTCAGAACTTTTTACTTCACCCATTATTATTACTATTAGCACTCCGCTGTCGCCACTGAGGCGAATTTGTATGATAAGCTTCTACTCCGTTGTCGCCGTAGCGGCGACATATATAAGAAACAATGTTTTTATTTTAAATATAAATATATATTTAATTCAAATATTCTTTGATTCTTCATCAAGTTCTATACTCGATTTTGATCAAATAAATTGTATTTTTATATTTTCACTCATATTATGAGTCGGATTTGCTGATAGGTCATATTAAAAATTGTTCGGAGTGCAAAGAGTTAATTGATTTGTCTTTTAATAAAAAATAAACTTTGGATCGCCCTAATACCCTTACATAAGTGTCAGTTGCGGTATCAAATATAAATATTAGTGTTCAACAATTTATATGTATGTATACTTAATCTAGGGTCATAGTTCTCAATACGTGGTCCGAAGAACTCTGGGACACCGTGAGGCCTTTTAAAATGTTCTGGAAAAGAATCCAATAGAAAATTTAAAATTTTTGCAAAAGAAAAATCAATTCAAGCCCTATTCTCTTCAATAATGGGGTTATTTTTGCGTGAAAAGTCCATTTTTTCATTACACCCTTGATTTCAAACAGGTTTACCCCCCATTCATTAAAGCCTAAGTTGTATCGCAAAAAATGTCAATGATTAGTGTTCCTCCACTTCTAAAAGTGTGAGAAACATTGCCCTAGGGAAATAGAAATGCAAAATCCGACCACATAAATTAGGGAGGGTCAAAAAATGAAAATTCTAGGCGTTGGGACTTTTTTTTACTTTTTTTTCTTTACGTCCTTGATTTCAAACAGGTTGACCCCAATGCTATAAATGCTAAGTTGTATCGCAAAAAATGTCAGAGATTAGTGTTCCTCCACTTCTAAAAGTGTGAGAAGCACTGCCCTAGCGAAATAGAAATGCAAAATCCGACCACTCAAAAAATGAAAATTCTAGGCCTTGGGACCGAAAATTCGACCAGATTTTCTATAGATAATCTGTGGTCCCCTATGGATGTCTAGACACCATATTGTTATAATAATTAAAAACAAATTTCATTTTAAAGGGGGCCTCTAAAAAAAAAACGGGGCCCACTGGTATATATTGAAAGAATATAATTCAAATCCAGTCATAATATATTGATTTAAGTTATATATTCATATGAGCTCGATTTTACCTCGATAGTATCCATGAACATTTATAGATAACTAAATAATGGAATATTATCTTTTTCAGGACCGCATTTCTTGTGCAGTGATTGCCAGGAAATGTTCATTAGTGAAGAATTCCTGAACAAACATCAAAAGAAATGTATTCATAGGAAATTGCATTTAATTTTAAAAATGAAATTTCATAGGAGAAGAAATACTTCAACTGATGGTAAGTTCATTTATTATTTGATTAAAAACATGGAAGCATTCTCCTACAACATGCATACAAATTAGAATTTAGATGAAATTAAGACTGTTACTTTGTCCTCCGTCTCGGCGTCCATTAGCAATTTAAGGATTAATTTTCTCATTAATATATCAAAGAATAATTAATAAGTTAATGGAGACTCGTGGAAAGGTCCACAGTGATCTTGTAGCCAAGGTTTCCGTTTGTATGTATTATTATTGTTGTAGAATATTGAGGTATTTCGGAAAAAATATCATACGGATGGTAGGTATGTAGTAAAAAAACTTCTTATGTAGTTTTTGTGTGTTTCATGTAACTCTCTTTACTATGTTCAGGAAGTGAACTTAACAGATGAAAGTGAGAGAGAGAGAGAGAGAATGAATCAACAATATCAAAAACAGACCAAGTGTCTGTATAATAACCTCATAAAATTTAATAAGTTAATGGAGACTCGTGGAAAGGTCCACAGTGATCTTGTAGCCAAGGTTTCCGTTTGTATGTATTATTATTGTTGTAGAATATTGAGGTATTTCGGAAAAAATATGATACGGATGGTAGGTATGTAGTAAAAAAACTTCTTATGTAGTTTTTGTGTTTTTTACTACATACCTACCATCCGTATCATATTTTTTCCGAAATACCTCAATATTCTACAACAATAATAATAAGAATAATTAACACATTAACGAGAATAGCTTTTGATCACGCTTTTTAGACAAGATATATCTCAACAAAAACACTTGTGTAAAAAAGGCCAAGTTCGATTAATAAAATCCGTTTGCCAAAAAAAGTAGTGAGATCTAATGTGTTGCCAAGTTCAATATCATCAAGGTATTAAATGGGTCGCGGATATATTAGTAACTTCAATTAAAACGCATGTTTTTCATTTTACTTGTCCATCTATATTCATTTATTTCACATTTTTAGTTGAAACTATTTTCCTAAAACTTGGCATTTACGCATTATTATTATTGTCTGATAGGGCCCCCACCTCTCCCTTTTGGCCCTTCCATCATCTCTTATTATGATCTCATGATATGGTAACTAGTAATTCGTGACATACATAACAATTCGTAAAAGCCAAGTTTTAGGAAAATAGTTTCAGCTAAAAATGTGAAATAAATGAATATATAGTAGATGGACAAGTAAAATGAAAAACATGCGTTTTAATTGAAGTTACTAATATATCCTCGACCCATTTAATACATTGATGATATTGAACTTGGCAACACATTAGATCTCACTACTTTTTTTGGCAAACGGATTTTATTAATCGAACTTGGCCTTTTTTTACACAAGTGTTTTTGTTGAGATTTCACTTCTTTTTGTAAGTTGGAAGGGAATTTAAACTGCAAGATTCACGCCTTTATTTTAAAGGCTGATGAAGATATTTTTCGATTTCTCACTCTATTAGTGATTCAAGTTATTACACTATGTCAAATTTTAGCATTCTAGTGCCGTTGAATTTTCACTATTATTTAATTTAGCTCATAAGTTTCACTCCTTCATTTTAGATGCTGAAGAAGGGAAAGTTTCAGTTTTTCGATTTCACCCTTTATTAATGCCTCCAAATCTACTAACATTGCAAATTTTAGCATTTTATTGCTGTTGAATTTTTACTTGATGAGAATTTATATTAGAAACTTCATTCCTTCATTTAAGATGCTGAGGAAGGAAACGTTATGTTTTGTTTTTTGATTTTCTTCTTCATCAAGAAAATCTCTACCAGTATGTCAAATTTCATCAATCTAGTCATTATATGTTAATTTAGCCTATAAATTTCACCCCTTCATTTTATGTTCTGAGGAAGGGAACGTTTCGGTTTTTCGATTTCACACTTTATTAATGCTCCAAACTCTAACACCATCCCGAAAATAATTAGAATTTACCGCACAAAATTTACCCCCTTCAATTTATGTCCTGAAGAAGGGAAAGTTTCGGTTTTTCGATTTCACACTTTATTAATGCTCCAAACTCTAACACCATCCCGAAAATAATTAGAATTTACCGCACAAAATTTACCCCCTTCAATTTATGTCCTGAAGAAGGGAAAGTTTCGGTTTTTCGATTTCACACTTTATTAATGCTCCAAACTCTAACACCATCCCGAAAATAATTAGAATTTACCGCACAAAATTTACCCCCTTCAATTTATGTCCTGAAGTAGGGAAAGTTTCGGTTTTTCGATTTCACACTTTATTAATGCTCCAAACTCTAACACCATCTCGAAAATGATGATAATTTATCGCACAAATTTCACATCTTCATTTTATGTCCTGAAAAAGGAAAAGTTTCGGTTTTGCGATTTCACTCTTTATTAATTTACCAAATTCTACCAATATGCCAAGTTTTAGCATTCTAGGATCATTATATTATCATTAATGTTAATTTAGTCTATAAATTTCACCTCTTCATTTCGGGCACCGAAGAAGTGAAAGTTTCGGGGTTTCAAGTTCCTCTTTAATTAATGTGCCAATCTTTAACAGAATGCCAAATTTCAGCATTCTAGGTTCATTGAATTTTTAGTATATGTTAATAAAGTCTACATATAACTTTAACCTCTTCATTTTAGGTCCTGAAGAAGAAAAACTTTCATATTTTAGATTTTCCCATTAATTGTACCCCAAACTCTTTCAAAATGCCAAGTTTTTACATTCTAGGATCAACATATTTTCACTGTATGTTAATTTAGCCTATAAATTTCACCTCTTCATTTCTGGCGTGAAGAAGTGAAAGTTTCGGTGTATCAAGATCCTCTTTTATTAATGTGGCAATCTTTACCAGTGTGCCAAATTTCAGCATTATAGGTTCGTTGTGTTTTCACTATAATATGTTAATTTAGCCTATAACTTTCACCCCTTCATTTTAGGTCCTGAAGAAGGGAAAGTTTCAATTTTTGGATTTTTCCCATTAATTGTACCCCAAACTCTACCAGCATGCCAAATTTCAGCATTGTAGGATCAGCTGAAGTAGTCTAGAATTTTGATGAGTGAGTTACGAAAAACCCTATCTTTGGCTTCTTGTAACTTGGACGGTATAAGCTGTAAAAATATGAAATTTTGTCATTTAGTTAAGCTTATGGATCAGTATTGTGGAAAAATTTCAGCCATGTAGAGGTTTCCAGTACGAAGTTACAGAGGCGTCAAAATGGCCTGAATTGTTTCTGGTAAAGGGTAGTCTGGCAGTGCACACACCCTAGCTCGAATCGAACTTGGCTGGGGCACTGCCGTGCCCCCAGATATCGCGAGACTACTGCTGGTTGAAGCTATTGGAGTCTGCTGAGTCTTAAATCTGAACCAAAGAGAGAATGAAAAGATGTGATCCATTTGGCTATAATCCAGCATCATTTCGTCATTGACCAGCTTTACACTTTTTATATCAAAGACTGATATGGATCACTAAATGAATTTGAAATCTGAGATGTTATATATTCAATCTCCCAGTAATGGCAAACACCTAACACACGTGTTAACAGATCGGAGGCTCTGGACTGTGAGATTGAATATATAATATCTCAGATTTCAAATTCATTTAGTGATCCATATCAGTGTTTGATATAAAAAGTGTCATGCGGGCCAATCACGAAATGATGCTGGATTATAGCCAAATGGATCACATCTTTTCATTCTCTCTTGGTCCAGATTTAAGACTCAGCAGACTCCAATAGCTTCAACCAGCAGTAGTCTCGCGATATATATCTTGTTTAAAAACCGCGATCAAAAACATTTCTCGTTAATGTGTTAATTATTCTCTGATATATTAATGAGAAAATTAACTTCACTATTTCAAGTTAGAAATATATAAATTCGGATATTATTTTCACTTAATATTTGACAAAAATCATCTGCATTCGATTCGCGATCCAATCAAATATAGAAAACTTATGATAAATTTAAGGATTTACATTTTTTGAGATTTTATTGCTATTAATTATTAATGATAAATGAATGCAAAAATTAATCGCCTAGCGCATTATATACAAGCCTTCTAACGATATTATTAAATGATTTTTCAATTCACAATAACAGAAAATTACAATAAACTTTATTGCTTTATTTTAAATTTCTTCTCTCATATCTTATCATCAATACATTAATTTTTTTCAGACAAAAGTCGTCAAACAAAAAACGAAGCTACTGAAGATTATTACTGTGAAGAATGTTTGTCTGGATTCCTAACATTGTCTGATTTCGAAATCCATATACAAGAAGGCCATCCGGAAGAAGTCCTCTTTACAAGTAACCTCAGTGATCGGAAATACAATGATGAAACCAAAGTGGAACCTCTTATTGCTACGAACTCGCAGTGCGAGAAAGCTTTTACAGTGACCGATCATAATCAATATCATGCCTCCACCAAACAGTCTCGACCCTGTCCTAACGAACCACGAAAATTGAAATCAAAACAAAGTAATCAATGTTTGGAAACTAATTCTAATACCAAGTCAAAGAGGAGTGATAATTGTAATAAAAGAGTCTCATCTCAAAATAATCCTAACAGACATCTGTTGAATCACTCTGAAGTAAACTCATTTACCTGTCATCACTGCAAAAAGCGCTTTTCAACAAAGGGTACTCTCAACAGGCATTTATTAATTCATTCAGGTGATAAGCCTTTTGTCTGTCCCCACTGCGATAAAGGTTTCTCACAAAAGGGTTCTCTCAAGATTCATTTATTAAAGCATACAGGTGAAAAGCCTTTCGTTTGTCACCAATGCGATAAGGGTTTCTCAGAAAAGGGTAATCTCAAGATTCATTTATTAAAGCATACAGGTGAAAAGCCTTTCGTCTGTGTACACTGCAAAATGGGTTTCTCACAAAAGCAAAGTCTCAACAGGCATTTATTAATTCATACAGGTGTAAAGCCTTTCGTCTGTCACCACTGCAATAAGGATTTCTCACGAAAGCAAATTCTCAAAGATCACATATTAATTCATACAGGTGAAAAGCCTTTCGTCTGTGACCATTGCGATAAGGGTTTCTCACGAAAGCTTTCTCTCAAAAATCACATATTAATTCATACAGGTGAAAAGCCTTTCGTTTGTCACCACTGCAATAAGGGTTTCTCAGAAAAGGGTAATCTCAAGATTCATTTATTAAATCATACAGGTGAAAAGCCTTTCGTCTGTCTACACTGCAAAATGGGTTTCTCACAAAAGCAAAGTCTCAACAGGCATTTATTAATTCATACAGGTGTAAAGCCTTTCGTCTGTCACCACTGCAATAAGGATTTCTCACAAAACAAAAATCTCAAAAATCACATATTAATTCATACAGGTGAAAAGCCTTTCGTCTGTGACCATTGCGATAATGGTTTCATAGAAAAGAGTTCACTCAAGATTCATTTATTAAAGCATACAGGTGAAAAGCCTTTCGTCTGTCACCACTGCAATAAGGGTTTCTCACAAAACAAAAATCTCAATAGGCATTTATTAATTCATTCAGGTAAAAAGCCTTTCGTATGTGACCACTGCCTTAAGGGTTTTTCAGAAAAGAAAAATCTCCAAAATCACCTATTAATTCATTCAGGTGAAAAGCCTTTCGTTTGTGACCAATGCGACAAGAGTTTCTCAGAAAAGGGTAGTCTCAAAAGACATTTATTTATTCATACAGGTGAAAAGCCTTTCGTCTGTGACCACTGCGTTAAGGGTTTTTCAGAAAAGCGTTATCTCAAAAGGCATTTATTAATTCATACAAGTGAAAAGCCTTTCATCTGTGACCACTGCCTTAAGGGTTTTTCAGAAAAGCGTTATCTCAAAAGGCATTTATTAATTCATACAGGTGAAAAGCCTTTTCTGGAACCACTACGATAAGAGTTTCTCATAAAAGGGTACTCTCAACAGCCATTTATTAATTCATACAGGGGAAAAGCCTTTCATCTGTGATCACTGCAATAAGCGTTTTTTCAAGGAAGGCTAATCTCAAAAATCATTTGAAAATCCACACCTAGACGTTTCCCTCTAATGCTTTCTCACTCCTTGAATCAAAACGTAATTTTTCACTATATATACCGGGTGAGTTTTTTTATCTTGAGACAGTCTAATAACTCAAAAACAGAGCATTATATGAAAAAAAGTTTCAATTAAAAGTTTATTTATATCAAGGGAGAAAATAAACTACTCTATTGTTTGTCGACCTAGAGCAAGCTTTCATAGCATACGTTACTTTTCACTAACATCTGGCCAATCAGATGAAAGTGGCCCTGGCACAAGTACCGCTTATTTCAAACATTCAAACAAAATCAACCTCATTTGTAAGTGACAGATGAATTTAATGATATCTCAATATTCTAACTAAATGAAAACGTTGAACGTATAGGTAAATTTGACCCAAATCATCATTTAAAATTTATAAAAACTGCTGAAAAATAAGCCTTTAATTTAATACTTATAAAAGATTCATTTTATTTAAGTACCTGGAGCCACCGAGTGATGCACGGTAGCCAAATTAAAAAAAATAGAAATATATAGTACACGCCCCCTGACCCCCCACCCCTGAAACCCAGCACCTCGCCTCACCCCCAGATCCCCTACAACTGCACCCCACATCCATCTCCACCCAGTTTTTGCATTTCTAGCTTTCTAGTGGTCCACAGATTATGTTTATATAGGTATATAAATAAATTCCGTATAATTATTTTTTTTAATTATATAACAATTTATCGAGTTTTTTAATCAATTAAATAAATAATAATTTTATTGAATCAATTTTTTACATGAAATAATGTATACATTGTATTTGAGGCTTCGATTTCGGAAATTACTTCCCAACCATCGACTGTACTTGATCTTCTAGCTTGCGATAATATTTTTAGTAAGTGTTTTTTAATAAGAGGAATTTTAATCAATTAAATTTGCAAATTCTAATTTATACACAATATTTGTTATAACATATTAGTGGGTTTTAAAATTAAAAAACCAATTAATAAATAAAAGATAATTGAAAAAAATGTAAACAAACTTTTTTATTGAGATTTTCATTTATAAATAATTACTTTAATTAAGAAAAGATAAATTAAGATGAAATTTGTCGAGGTCAAGACCTAGCCAGATCGTTTTCTCATCCTCAAAACTTGTTAATAGAGTTGGTTTCATCAAAATCGGTAAAGCCGTTTTCAAAATAGAACTAAGATACAAATATATAAATAAATATTTCATTAAATTGAAGGGTTGGTTTTGTCACAAATATAATAAAACAATAATTTTTATAACCATTAGAATTATTTAATTGATAACTATACAGTTTCGGTCACCACTGGTCGACCATCCTCAGTAGTTATCTCGTTCAAGAACCGGAATTTGTCATTTCACATGAAACATTCATTCTAAATCTTCAATATAGATAGATCACACAATTCATTACAATCACACACACATATATACATATATAGCAACAATTTATAAAAACGTTTACCAGTGAACTAGAAACTATTTTGAATTAATGATTATTAATAATTTTGCTCGTTTATTTTATTTAATATGTTCATCAGGTATTGTAGGGCCAATTGATTCTTAATTTTATAAATAAATACCATAAACTGCATTTGTATACCATCATCTTTACATCTAGCCACTCAAAGGAATCAAGCATTAATTTGATTTTTGTGAATTTATTAGACTTTACTAGATTTCTCATGGCTTTGGTCTGTAGTCGCTCAATACTTAGCCATTATTTAACTTTATTAAATATTATTTTTTATATTAATTTTTTTTTTAACTATTATTAACTTTTATCATTGTTTTCAAATTTGATGTTAAATTAAATTTCATAAAATGAAATGAAAAAAGATCAAAATTGGTTGTTATTAAAATAATTTAGGAATTGAAATAAAAAAGGTTTTTGTTTTTTTTTAATTCATTTAAGAAATCACATTATCATCCCAATCCAATCTTTTATAAGAGAAACAAAATATGAATATTTCCTTTAACCCTAACCCTATAAGAGTCTTAATTTTCTAAGACTCCGAAAAATACATCTTCTTTAATATAAAACCTTTTCGTAATAAATTTCAGCTCACCTGAATTCCTAATTTGAAAATTTTAATTTTTTGAGAAGCTTCCTTTTATTAGTTTTCAATATAAAGCGTACACAAAATTTAGCCAATGCATTGGTTATTTATAAAAAGAGTTAATAAATTTTGATAGGGTATTAAGAACATGAGTTTACTGAATTATATGAGCATTGGCGAGGTTGGGGAGTTTTCCTAGGGGGGCAGCCGGCCAACTGATTAGCCAGCACAAGGTTTCAATTTCGGTAATCCAATTAGAGAGATCAACTATGTAACTTTTTAGAAGAATTGACAAATTTTCGAAGTAACGAAATAATTTAATGAGTCTAGAAGGGCTGTGGCACTGCCCCCCTTGCCCCTTCCCTAACTACGCCCATATATATATATATGAGTTTATCATTAATTTGATAATGTATCTGATTTTATCACGAGGTACGCCGACAGACATGCAAAACTTGAATTCGCTCGAATTTTTTTTTTTGCTCATTTAGTTTAGAAATGTCTGAAATGTTTTTTATTATGTCCGTCTGGATTAAGGAACCCATGATAACTTCTTCTTCTTTCGAGTGCCATACCCGAAACGGGTGTCGGCTCCTCTCCACATATACCTGTGCTGAGTGTGTTTAGTTGTTTTACACAGATATACGGGACCTACTTTTTAACGCCGGTTCCGAACGGCTAATTTGGAGAGGTGACTAGGCAATTATACTCTTGGTAGGTTGCCATTACTTTCCAAGAGGAGGCGACTGTAAATATATATCTGCCGAGACTCGGTCTCGAACCAGCGATCTTCGAGTCAGCGAGCCAGCACTCTACCCACTGACCCACAGTCGCCTCCATGATAACTTAAAGAAGGGAAATTCGTAGAAAGTTAGTTCTGGCGCCAAAAGCTTTGTATTTTTAACCGACTTCAAAAAAGGAAGAGGTTCTCTATTCGACTGAATTTTTTTTTTTTTGTGCCTATGATACCTCATATGTCCGCCAATTGTCAACCGATTTTGAAATTTTTTTTTGCATTGGGTCCAGTTTAGCTTCCGATTGGTCCCATTTTTTTTCGTTTTGTTTTTTCATAGGTATTAGACCTTTTTTATTAGGATTGTTTAGACCTAACCTCTTTGTTTATGAACCGATTTCGATGGTTCTTTTTTTATCCGAAACGGGGTGTCTTAGGGATGGTGTCATATTAATTTGGTCAAGTTCTGATGATATGATCACTATTAATAACATCACTAAAAAGAGAAAAATAAAAATAATTTTTAAGAAAAAAATAAAAACCGACTTCAAAAAATTAAATGCAACAAATAAAATACACTAAAAGGTATAAAATAATATATCTTATTTAGTTACAACTAAACGACGAAATATTAACATGAAATTACTTTTTGAAGTTGGTGCCAAACATATACCTTTTATGAATCGCACTCGACGGATCTTACTTAGTACGTTTGGCGGGTACGCTCACTTATAGGTATAGTTTGTTTGGTACCGACTTCAAAAAGTAATTTCATGTTAATATTTCGTCGTTTAGTTGTAACTAAATAAGATAATAATTATTTTATACCTTTTAGTGTATTTTATTTGTTGCATTTAATTTTTTGAAGTCTGTTTCTATTTTTTCTTAAAAATTATTTTTATTATTGTTAAGAACTTTTGATTTTGGGCTTTCCAGTTCTAAAACTCTAGGTTGAAAAACCAAAAAATAATTATTTCAATGATAATTTTTCAGGTCAATGAGAAAATAAACAAAAAACAGTTTTTTTTTCATTTTCAAGACTACAGGTATATAACAAATTTTATTTTATTTAATTTTATGTTTTAAATTATAATTATAGGGAATCATAATGTGTTATATTTAAATTACGTAAAAATTAATTTAAAAATTTAGAGCGTACCTAGACTTAAAATGGTTAAAATTTTCATCCAATTTTTATATTTAAAATTTCACCCGCAAATTTTGAATTTGCCAGACTTTGTGACGTCATGAAACATCTCGATGAGGAGTACCAAACTAGTGGATTTATAATTTCAATCGATGGCAACTTGGCAACACTGTTCAGCAGCAAATTCATAGATAAAAGATACTATTGAAAACACATATTGCTGGATTTATTGATTATTGATTTATTCTATTATCAAAATAAAAAAAAACATTAATTTATTTTCTAGTATACTAATATTGTATTCTAACGTATTATTAAATTATAAATTGGGATTTTCCTCAATTGTTTAATCAATTTATTATTTGTTTGTACATTTAAAATATATATCCATAATGACTGATTTTGCAAACTCAGAATACAACTATCCAATTTATACAGGTTAGTTTTCTCGCTCATGGAATATAAAACAAAAGGGTTTTGTTTAATTAATTGATATCTATATTGAACATTGTTGATTTTCTTAAATTGCTTTAAATTAAACCAGAAAGTAATCAAAGTTTATTTCCAACTAAAATTTTTCAGAATCCTATAAAGATTATTAATATCTTGAACATGTTACATACTTATAATAAATATATTTTTACATATATTATAATTCTATTATTACTATTATTTGATATGTCTTTTATTAAAAAATAAACTTTGGATCGCCCTAATACACTTACATAAGTGTCAGTTTCGGTATCCAATATCATTGTTAATATTAGTGTTCAACAATTTATATGTATACTTAATCTATGAGCCCCTAGAGTCATAGTTCTCAATCCGTGGTCCGAGGAACTCCGGGACACTGTGAGTGAGGCCTTTTAAAATGTTCTGGAAAAGAATCCAATAGAAAATTTAAAATTTTTGCAAGACAAAAATCAATTCAAGCCCTATTCTCTTCTATAATAGGGCTATTTTTGTGTGAAAAGTCCTTTTTTTCATTTCACCCTTGATTTTAAACAAATTTATGCCCAATTCATTAAAGCTTAAGTTGTATCGCAAAAAATGTCAATGATTAGTGTTCCTCCACTTCTAAAAGTGTGAGAAACATTGCCCTAGGGAAATAGAAATGCAAAATCCAACCACATATATTAAGGGAGGGTCAAAAAATGAAAATTCTAGGTCTTTAGACCAAAAATTCCACCAGATTTTCTATACATACTCGCTGGCTCATCGAAGAGATGTCTCCGCCCTTTCCCTTTTCTATAGATACTATCACGGCAGGTGCTCTGATGAGATAAAATCAATAATTCCCCCCAAAGCATGCTTTGCACGCAGCACACGTTTTGCCGACTCCCAACACTCTTTCGCGGTCAAATTAGAAAAGTGCCGGACCACTTCATTCGCGAATTCATATATCCCCATGACTTCAAGGAACTGGAACTCTCTCCCAGCCTCTATCTTTCCCAGCACCTATGATCTTCAAACCTTCAAAACCAGGGTGCATAGACACCTACGTCTACACCCTCTCACTTAAACAACTTTCCCTTCTCTTCGGTAATGCAAGGGTCTTTCGAGATCCATAGGGGCTACATCTTTACTGGTGCACCCCTTCTTGCATTCGATTGCATTAAAAAAAAAAAAAAAAAATACATAATCTGTGGTCCCCTATGGATGTCTAGACACCAAATTGTTATAGTAATTAAAAACATTTCATTTTAAAGGGAGCATTTAAAAAAATACGGGGCCCACTGGAATATAAGACATTTAGAGAGGTCAAACAGCTTGCGGAAGACGGAGACGGGTGGTTGCGCCAAACCAGTCTTAGGACTGATGATGATGATGACTGGAATATATTGAAAGAATTTAATTCAAATCCAGTCATAATCGATTTATTTAAGGTATATATTCACTAGCGCTTGATTTTAGCTCCCTAGTATCCATGAACATTTATATATATCTAAAATAGCTGTTGTCCGTCGCTTCGCTCCGGGCAACACCTAGCCCCTGAGGGGGAGCGTCTCGTTCCGGACCCTTGGTGCCCCTCTTGCTAGCCAAGAACCACCCACCCCTTGATCCACGCCCCTCTATCCCACAGACCCACTCCCCAACCCCCCTGGAGCCCCACTTCTGCCCCTGGACCTCCGCACCCCCTGGACTTAACTGACCTTCTCCACAAACCCCTGGACCCACGCACCTCCACCCCAACGACCCTCTCTCTAACCCCCCGGGACCCCTATCCCCTGAACCTATTCACCTGGATCCTCACCCCCTGAACCACCCACAGATTATGTATACAAAATTTGCTTGAGTTTAGCCAAAGGGCTAGATTTTCATTTTGACCCCCCCCCCCCCGCTATTTTGGATTAGTTAGTTTTTGCATTTCTAGCCTCTGGGGGGGCCCACAGTATATATATACAAAATTTGCTTGAGTTTACCAAAAAAGAATTTAGTCTTTTTGGTTTTTAGTCGATTCTTCCATGTTTTCAGAATAGGTTACCATTAATTGTCAAAACATCAAAAATTGAATTCAATAAGGTTATTCCTCTAGTATTAAATAAGAATCGATCCTTATTTTTTATTCTAAGTCGATTCCTCTATGTCTTCAGCAATGGTTACCAATAATAATCGAAAGGTCAAGAATACAATGTAGAATGGTTATTCCTCATAAATGTTTTTAAATTTTATATAATTTCATCATTTAAAGAAAAAGAATTTGAATAAACAAAAACAGTGGTCAGGAAATAATTAGAGTAAACATAAACATGGCAACAGAATCAGCCAATCACAGATCTTTATTAAATTTAATCCCCATTTTATCCCCTTAGAGGTGGATTCTAGTAAAATTCTTAGCTGACATCTACGTCCTATAAAGAACCTCTATTCCAAATTTCAAGCCGGTAGGTCTAATAGTTTTGGAGATATCAGTGTTGAGTGAGTGGTATTTCGCTTATATAGATATACTAGCTGCAAGCCCCGTCTTCGGCGGCCCTCTTGCTAGCCGGGGGCACGACCCCTGGACCCCGAACCCCGCCCAGCACCTCCCACCCCCCGTACCATGCACCCGTGCCCATTGCCCAACCACCGTCCCCACCCCGCACCCCAGGTCCCGCACCACCCCACTACGCCTCTGGAACCTCACCTGAACCCCCATTCCACCCCACCCGCCCACCCCACTACGCCTCTGGAACCTCAACTGAGCCCCCCATTACGCCTCACCTAAACCCTCCACTCCACCCTGCACCCCCACCCCGTGCCCCCACCCCCGCACCCAGTTTTTTCATTTCTAACCTTCTAGTGACCCACAGATTATGTATACAAAATTTGGTTAAGTTGGCTTTTGGGGGGAATTTTTTTAAACAAAATTTGTCAGAAATCACATCCCCTACAACTTTGCTCAAAATAAAATTTGCCGTAGAGTTAATAGTTTAGGAGTTATTTGATAATTTTCATTCGTGCGCCCCCCCCCCCCCCAAACCCCCTTCTGAGGTCAAAATATCAAAACGTTATATAGCTAAAAACGTAAGTTAGAAGACATCTGATGTAAATATGAAATTTCATAATAATCCCTTCAGCCGTTTTTACCTTGAATCGTGAGCAACTTTTTCGGTAACGACGGAAATATACAGACAGACAGACATACAGACAGGAATTTTGTTGAGGGTGTTTTCGTTCATAACTTTGCTTGAAACCTGTGCAACCAAAATTTGGTGTGATTTGGAGCAATGTACAGACAAAACCTTAATTTTATATATATAGATATAATGCAATATTATCTTTTTCAGGGCCGCATTTCTTGTGCTGTGATTGCCAGGAAATGTTCATTAGTGAAGAATTCCTGAACAAACATCAAAAGAAATGTATTCATAGGAAATTGCATTTAATATTAAAAATGAAATTTCCTTGGAGAAGAAATACTTCAACTGATGGTAAGTTCATTTATTATTTGATTAAAAACATGGAAGCATTTAGAATTTAGATGATAGAAGCATCTGTTACATTGTCCTCCGTCTCGGCGACCAATAGGAAATCAAGTGGATTACATTTTTTGTAGAGAGAGAGAGGTATATATATATATATATATATATATATATATAATAATAATAATAATTCTTTAATAGCTATTTTAGCTATACATCATACAATTAAACAAATATATGTAATTTGTTTTTAAATAATACATTCAATTCACGATACAAAAAGATAACGATACTCAATACATTCTAAAATATAACAATTTATAATAAACATATAAATGTATAACACACCATACATGACAATAAAACAAATGAACACATGTACATATAAACAATAATAATAATAAACAAAAGTACAAATTAATCCTACAGCATAAAAAAAATCACAATCTTGGTATTATGGGAAAAGGAATATAACAAAAACAATAATAACAGTAATAACATATATATATAAACATATCACAAGTAATTATTGTCGATATTAGCAATAGCCTCACTTCTCTTTTAAATGCCGATAAAGTTTTACATTTTTTGGATGTATTCGCAAGCTATTGATCATAATCTCAACCCTTTATAGAATATGCTGTTCATGGTGCTTACCTTGTTTACTGTACATTAGGTAGAAGTCTCCCTGTTGTCTTGTTCCATGGGAATGTATTGGTTTCATTTGTTTAATTTGATCTATTAGATATTGAGGTGCAAAGTTGGTTTATGATTTTGTAAAAAATATCAAAACTTGCATTGCATACAATTATTTATATTAAGCCACTCCAATGTGTCAAGCATTTCTTTTATCCTGGTGTACCATTGCACTTTAATATAATTCTCATGGCTTTATTCTGAGTTTGCAACCGTTCAATATCCGTTTTACAAAACATATAGAACTGTTGGGAGTACATGAAATGTCAGTATTATTGATTTATAAACAAGTGAAGCTGTATATGCCGAAATATATTTTTCATTCTGTTAAGAACGCCAATTTTTATATATTTATATATATATATATAAAACATTGCTCGTTTAATATAATGTTCATTTATCATTACTAATTAATAGAAATAAATCTCAGAAAATGTAATCCCTTAATTTCCTATTATATATATATATATATATATCCGGTCGGGTTCTCGAAAACGGCTCTAACGATTTGGATGAAATTCACTGGTTATGACAGTTTTGTGTTGGACATTCGATCTGTCACAGTCTCATCTTCGACTAAGTTGTTTTTGTGGGTTTTTTGTTAATTGAAACAATTATTCGCAGGTGGTTGTCTCGATAAAAATGTATATTTATATTTTCATTCAATTTCCTTTTAATAAATAATTGGTTTTTTAATTTTATATCCCACAATAAGATCATTATAATTTGAAAATTTAATTGATTAAAAATCGAATTTTTAAATCCCACAAGCGTATTTTTCTGTATTAGAATTTGGCAATTTAATTGATGAACTCAAAAATTGTTATTTAATAAAAAAAAAATTATTATACGATTGATAGCGTTTTTCTTTAGGAGACGGACTGGTATAAATATGTAATTGGATGTTGATGTTGGTTTAACAAATAAATGTAAAATAATAAAACCATTATAGTCTTATTTTTTACAACCACCGTGGACTGCATTCATCAACATCCAATTACATTATTATACGATATTTATTTATATACCTATACATATAAATATAGACATAATCTGTGGGCCACTACAAGACTTGAATTGCAAAAACTGGGTGAGGGGGAGATGTGAGGGTGCGGTGTTGGAGGGGTACTTGGGGCGAGGGAAGTGGTTTCGGTGGTGGGGTGGTGGTGGATGGGGGGTGAAGTAGTGGGGTCCGGGGGGGAGGGGGCTCGGGGATTAATATCTAGCTTTTAACTGAAGCAAAAATTTACCGAGCATCGCTCGGTGGCCAGGTACTGAAAATTAATCGCCTAGCGCATTATATACAAGCCATCTAACGATATTATTAAATGATTTTTCAATTCACAATAACAGAAAATTACAATAAACTTTATTGCTCTATTTTAAATTTCTTCTCTAATACCTTATCATCAATACATTTATTTTTTTCAGACTCAAGTAGTCAGACTAAAATCGAAACTACTGAAGATTATTTCTGTGAAGAATGCTTGTCTGGTTTCCTCACATTGTCTGATTACGAAAGCCATAGACAAGAAGGCCATTCGGAAGAAGTCCTGTTTACAAGTAACCTCAGTGATGAAACCACAGTGGAACCTCTTATTGATATGAACTTTACCTGTCATCACTGCAATATGCGCTTTTCAGAAATGGAAACTCTCAAAAGGCATTTATTAAATCACACAGACGAAAAGGCTTTCGTGTGTGATCACTGCAATAAGAGTTTCTCAAAAAAGCATTATCTCAAAAGGCATTTATCAATTCATACAGGCGAAAAGCATTACGTCTGTCACCATTGTGGTAAGAGTTTCCAAGAAAATCATCATCTCAAAAGACACGTATTGGTTCATACAGGCGAAAAGCCTTTCCCCTGTGACCACTGCGATAAGAGTTTCTCAGAAAAGGCTGCACTCAAAATTCATTTATTAAATCATACTGGTGAAAAGCCTTTCGTCTGTCACCACTGCGAAAAGGGGTTTCCAGTAAAGAGTAAACTCAAAATACACTTATTGGTTCATACACGCGAAAAGCCTTTCTTCTGTGATCAGTGCGATAAGTGTTTCTCACAAAAGACAAGTCTCAAACAGCACTTATTGGTTCATACAGGCGAAAAGCTTTTCGTCTGTAATCACTGCAATAAGCGTTTTCCACGGAAGAATAATCTCAAACGTCATTTGAAAATCCACGCCTAGAAGTTTCACTCTCTATTTCTTTCTCACTCCTTGAATCAAAACGAAATTTCTCACTACATATACTGTGGGAGTTTTTTTATCTTGAGACAATCTTATAACTCAAAAACAGTGCATTATATGAAAAAAGTTTCAAATAAAAGTTTATTTATATCGAGGGAGAAACTAAACTACGCTATTATATTGTTTGTCGACCTAGAATAAGCTTTCAAGGGTATTTCAAGGTCACGTTCTGTTTTTTAAATTGAAACCTATATTTTTCTTTACATATCCTTAATATACAAATAAAGCTTATCAACTTTCATAAGAACAATTTTTTATACGACGTCAAATAAAGAAAATATTAAATCAATTAGATCTCAAAAAATTCTAATAATTATTTTTAACAATCATTCAACTTAATTGTCAAATAATAATGATCAAATATTTAATTATTAAATAAATAATTTAATAATTTAACAATTTTGCGACACTGTTCTGAGACATTCCAGAGTGTATCGCAAATCTTCTTGATGAATTCCAGTTCCAATTTCGTTATTTTCACCTGGTTAAGATTCAGTGGAGGCCATAAGGGAGAGGGGGAGGGGCAGGGGTCAGGGCACATGCCCACCCACGAGAACATACAAATAGTATTTTTTAGACTTAATATTTACAAGCATAATTTTTAAAAGATCAAGTTTTTATATGTATAATTTGTTAAGCTATTCTTTAATTACTCTCACATTTCTATTATATATGGTAAATATAAATATAACAAAACAATGTTGCAATTAGAACTTTCGTTTTTTTATTTTTTTCGCCTACAAATTCATTTCGGCTTATATCACTTATCAAAGATACCGCCGATATTATTGTATTGTAAACAAAATAAAATGGTTCTTTGATGGCGTCGTGTCGGCGCAACATAATTGCAACTGTTGTCTGTACATTGTAGACGTAGCGTAGGGCAAATGCACTTTGTCAACCTTATCGCCATTGGGAACTGACTTGGAGGCGTGGCTTAAAAAACATGTCGGAAAGTAGCTTACACTTTTAAATGTTTAACCCGTGTGATAGTAGGCTAAATTAATAAAATATTATCAAATATCACAGATATATTATCTTTGACGGGTGAGAACCCAAATCAAAAATATAAATGATGGACAACGGATTTTATCTGTTGGTCATTTAATTAAATACGGCATAAATAATGAAAAATGTGACCGTAGTTACCGCGCTTTGTATACAAACGTCACATTAAGAGACCACACAAATCTCTCTTTATTGAAAAGCATTTTTAACCGACTTCAAAAAAGGAGGAGGTTCTCTATTGGACTGAATTTTTTTTTTTACTTTATCCAATGCAAAGCATGGGTAAAGTATTGCAATCGCTCTCGGGGCAAGCGTGGCTTCAGCGGGTCCTCAGGTAAAGACTACGGAACCCATGGACTCAATTAAAGTCACAAATTGTAGTATTCATATGGTTGAATTTTAACACGTGACGGTTTTGTCAAAAATTACATGGGGTCTCGTCGAGAGGCCAAAAAGGGCGATTTTTTCATTTAGTGCGTGCGTATGGATGGATGCATGGATGGATGGATGTATGTATGGATGGATGTTATCGCTTTTTTGGCCCACGATTTTTTCCACACCGTTGCACCGATTGAAATGAAATTGAAAACCTACCATTAGTTTAACAAAATGAAGCGCTGATTAGTTTTTGGTACATATCGGCCCACAAACATTAGTACTTTATTTCGGTACTTTTTTATTTTTTCTAAATATTTTGAAAATGACTTAACCAATTTTGATGAAATTTAATATCCTAATTAAGTACCTTGGGGACCACAAAAAAGGTTAAATAAAGTTTTTAGTAAAATTATATTTTAAAGTACTTTACTCTAAAGTAAGATAGTACTTTTAAAAAAATTTTAAATTTATTCATTTGATCGTTTTAATATACCTCATTTAACCTAACTTAAGTAAGAATGGATAGGCTTCTTCTGTGAAATGCTAAAAATTTGGGAGGAATTTTTATGAGTAACCATAGCAACTGCGTTGTTTTCTTATCCGTTACCTTTGCTGAAGACAGAGAAATCGATTTTAAA